>JAOEGS010014124.1:87823-121019 GCA_025447755.1 Corythornis vintsioides
AGAAACTTCAGTATAATTAACAGCAGTACAAAATAATTGACAAAAATCTCTTTATTGAATCTTCCTTCTTAAGGAATGAAGACTTGAGATCACATTGTAAATTCCTTAATCTCCACTTAATAACTATTGCACCTGTGCCCAGTTTCAAATGAATTCGATGTATAAATATAGACACACACATATGAGCAGATATGTATTATGCCTAACAAAAACAGGTAGTTCATTAGATATAACCTCATTTGTGCTATCATTGAATCTACTTCTGAGTGGCAGAAAAGCCAAGGTAGATTGTGCTCAGCTGGACCTGTCAATCAACATGTATCTCACAGGGGACAGCTAAGGGACATGGGAGACAAGAGTATGGCAAGATGGTTTACAGACACTATGGTGGGCACCCAGAGTATAAAAATGAAAGGATAAAGCTGACTTGGGGAAAACACTGGAAACCTGAGAGAAGACCTGAGAGAACAGAGGAGGCTACAGGGTAATGTAGATGCAGAGGAGGTGATGCCAGGTGGCAGCAGGGAAGTAGAGATAGGCAAGACACCAGACCTCATTTGTTCCGCTGCTCAAATGACCAGTACTGCATTTTGAGTCAGCTAAGGAAATGCCATCATTACCCTGGTTACCTAGCCCTTCTGGATGGAGAATTAAGGTGAACTGATGGTCACCTGCAGACTGGCTTTGGGTCAGGAGATACCAGTGAGGTCATATTCCAGCAGACTCAGTTGACTGCAGGAATCATAGGTGAGGATATTGTGAGGAAAAGGGCTATTGCAGGAACACAAATGCAGATCCCTTGAGTTTGTAGGTGAGAAGAATGCTCTAGATCTAAATGCAAAGTTTAATTCTAGAAACTTGCTCAGAATGAAGGAACAGTAAGACTGTTTGCAAAGGGACAGTTGAATACTGCACCATAAGGAACATTAACATCATTAAGTAAAAACACCTTTCTAAAAGAAGAAAAGATAAATTTAGACACTGGTCCTCCTGAAGGAATCCAAACTACAGAAAACTACAAGACTAGGGCTCATCTAAATAATGCCTTTTTTTTTTTAAATTCCTTTGTGAAAAAGAGAAAGAATTCCTTATAGGAGAAGGAAAGTGCAGACACCAGGTGAGCTCTCCTACAATTAAATGATGCCATACACACAGTTTTATTCCATCATGTCTTTGTGCTTTTTAAAAAATTATTAAACTAAAAATAATCATATTGCAGTAACATGGGACCTGCAGCAATCAGTGAACAAGTTCTGTCAAAGCCAAGAAAGTGTTTAAACTCTGATTAATTAAAAGAAAGTCAATCTGGATTGAGGTGACATGTACCCATCAGAAATGGTTACTGAATGTGCAATTGCAACCAAATCATATTGGCTTGGTTCTCAAATCTTTGAAAGTTCTGAAGGTAACTGATGTCAAAACCAACTGTTTGCACATCATCTCAGATAACAGGTCTGTAACTGAATTTTCAGTAATATGCTAGCAATCAAGTAATAAAATATTAAGTAATGGCTGAACAAGCACTTGTGGAAAGAAGAGAAAGGACCACAGATCTAGAAAAAGTAATTTTCAAAAAATGAAGACAAATAAGAAGGGACAATGAATGGTAACCTAGAGATGCTTCAGAAAATGGGACAGGAGAGAGGCACCAAGATCTCTAATGCAAGTGCTCTTCTAGATGTAAGCTGAAAGTATTATGCTCTTGCACTCAAAAAGCGCAGTGGCAAGCACAGATTACAAGTTAAATTAGGCAAATAATTTTTTCTGCTTTGACAGTTAAAGTTTTTGAATAGTATCAGTCGAGCTGGTCTCTAGTGTGCCCAGTTCTCAAAAGCTTTATGGTGCTCCTCTCAAGTTCTTCTGGAGGTGTGTCAGCTCAGATTCTCAAAAATCTATCTAAAGATAAAGCCCGTCCCGTTGCATTTCCTTTCTGCAAAGCCATTTTGAGATCATGCAATACTGCAAAGCAACTTTAAGTTGGGGTTGGACTCTGATGTCAAGAGGTCCCTTCCAACCCTTACCATTCCATGATTCTAAGTAGTGTGAACGCACACGGGCCTATGTATGCAGAAGGAGGAAACCCTTCCTCCCTCAAGGAGGAAATCAGAAAAATGAGTTTGAGTGAAAGAGCAGAAAGAGGAGCATAAAGCAGAAGTTTTTGCTCTCAAGAGTACTACAATAAAGCTTTCACAGGTCAGTCTGCTTCAGGATGCAAGTACATCAAAGATGGACCAGTAGCAAGCAATTGTATCTTTCCAGGAAAGTCCATGTATTATCGTCTTCAACTTCACACATCTGGTTGAATCAGAAGCACCACTACCAGAACATGAAATAATGATGGCAACACTGATAAACAAATACATATTAATTTAACACATCCTGCTGACTGAGGCTAGGAAAATAACTTTTTTGGAAACAGCTCTACAGTTCTGTTCAAGTATGTACCTTATTCTGTTGTCCTGACTCCTGCTGTTGTGCACTGACACAGAAGACAAAAGAACTATACCAATACAAAGTGGGACAGTAGCCTGGAACAATTAAATTCAATGTTTTCTACTTACAATGATCTCAAAATACAGAGGCATATTTCAAAGAAGAAAATGGAAAGCAGTATCCACCTCTGCTGGAGCTCAGAAGCAGAATTGGGTGAACTGCAATTAATGGGTGGAGGCCTCAAGTGAGAAGACAAAAAAAAAAAAAAAAAGAAGGTTAGGGTAACGTGAGAGAAAGCAGTTGGAGAGAAGCAAAGATGGAGCAAGCAAAAGTTAGAAGAGCTAACGGGGTTCTGAAGAGCAAAGCAAAGAATGTCAGAGAAGCAACTGAAAGGATTCCAGGGAAAAAGTTCCAGACAGTAATGCAGGAAAAAAAAATACCCGAACATATCACTACTTCAGAAACTATGCAAATGTGTAACACAGTACTCACTGCATCTCTCCTAGCATATTCATCCTCTCCACGGTACTGGGGCCACCCTGGCCCCCCCGGCTGGCCATGCCCTGCTCTGCCTGAGGGGATCTCCACTTGTTGACCTCCGATCCTGCTAGCAATTCCCACCTGAGTGAGGTGCTGTATCTGAGAACCTTAAAAGCAAATATTGTTTTTTTTCATCTTTATACACAGTCAAGTTTGTAGGGCAGACAAATGACAACATAAAACTTTGTTGGAAGCAGAAGACAAGAAGAAAGTGGAGCTCTGTTTCTGTTCATTTAATAAAATAATCAGCAGAAAGAATGCTGTCAGTGGGGAAAAACAGTTATGTCATTTTGTGTGGTTCATTTGGAGGGTGATGCTTTTCCTTGTCACTGCCCTGAAAGAAGAGGTTGAGATATATGCATCTTGGGCATGGAGTACACCTCATTCCAAAAATATGCTAGCTATTTCCAAATGGTGTTTACTGAAAACCCGGGCATTGCTTTCATGTGCATTACTTATCAGCAAAGAGAAGATGTTTGCTCCTGCAGTACACATTATTTGCATCACACTGGCAAGGCCCTAACTCTCCAAACTGCTTTCTATTCCATCCCTCAGAAGAATAAAATACATGACTATGTAAGAGTATGGTTCTTCCAGCTTTGCTCTGTGGTTAAATATTAAACGACGCTGTTGCTGACTAACGAGAAGGTCAGAACACACTGTATCTCCTTTCAGCCTGAAAGCTAACCTCCTCCTCCTTTCCCTTCCCTCCCCTCCCACTGCTCTCCAACCCATACAAGAACAGCCACCACCATTAATTGCAAGAGACATGCCAGGTCTCCTTCTTCCTGAATTTCCTCCCCCAGGAAAACACAATTTTATTACAGTTGATAGCTCATTAGAAATGAAACATTTAATAAACCCACAGATACATAAGAGAAAACTGTGTGTTTGTACAAAAAGGGAGGAAAAGACAAAAACAGTGTGAAATTATGTGATGGACAGTTGTGTCACTTAAATTCAAAAAAAACCCCACAGTATTGAGAAGTTTGGTATTTGCACGTATTCATGCTGAAGGACAGGAACTAGTCATCTGAAATGCCTCCAAACTTTAAAGCAGAATATACATGAACATTTAGAGAACCATATGAATCAGACAGTAAAATAATCACCATTAAGCTTTAATAGTAATTAAATCCCTATCATTCTCACTCTAAAATTTACAGGGAGAGAATGGCAGCTATCAAAACTAGGACTCTGACATGAATATATCATCATATTTCGTCTTTTTCAACTCCCAGGGAAGCAAACATTCCCCTGGGAGAAAATTAACTGTGGCATTTGCATAAGAATATAATTATTTTTTTTCCTTAGAATTTGTGTTTTTTGCTTAATTGTCATGTGATGTTAGAATCTTATTCATTATTGCATTGCTGAGTGCTATGGAAGTTATGTCACGACCAAGTCAGGGAAGGTGATTTCATATGGGACAGCAGCAATAGATAATATCAGAAGCGAAAAGATCCTGGTTTTACACATACATTTCTAGGAAGATAAATGAGAAATAATGATGCAGAAAAAGTATTTTAAAAATTTGCTATAAAATCCTCAGCAGTGGAAAGTTAATGTACATTGTACACTCTAAAACAATTAGGTAATCTTCCATTCTTAGGGAATGTTTATTTTTGAAAATATGCTGTGTGCTTGTAAAATACTAAAAAGGTGATAAAGCACCACATTTTCTGCAAAGTCCTAGGGATGTGAAGTTAACCTCACTTTGTGATCACTTTTTTTTGGCACTGAAGGCAAGGACCCCATTTCAAGTGTAGTAGCTGAAGGTGAGTAATATCATAATAGTGACCTCAGTGTAAGAGTAGATAAGGAAAAGGATCAGTTATTTTAGTGAATATTCAACTTAGGTGAAGTGTACCTGCAGTGCTTCCAACTGGTCGTGGCCGTGCTACTGATGGCATGTCCTCAGAGTATATCCCTCTGGAGGAATACTGAACCTCAGGTGGCTGCTGTTCTGGGTGCATTATCTCTGCAGGTTGAAGAAAACCTGGTCCAAAATTCTGCCTGTGGAAAAGTAAGGACTCAAGATTACAAAAAGTTAATTTCCTAGTTAGAAATATTAATGCAGATGTACCTCATATAGCAATTATTTATGATGCCTTTTAATGTACATTTTAATCTTAAATATTACTTACATTTGAGGAATATATTTCTTCTTCATGACTTGCACTGCACAGGACTAGGAGTTAGAAACTAATAAAATTACATACAAGTGCTTTTCACATGTTGCAGTCTCCTCAACGAAGAGAGAAAAAAAAAAATCTGATGATCTTGTTTTACCCTTGGGGAAAAAAGCATCTTCAATAAAAAAAAACCAAAACCAAAACCAAAATCAAAACCCACCAAACCACAAAAAAACCCCAAAACCAATCGACCAGAAAAATAAGGCTTCAACAGTGATTTAGCTGCTCACCTCAGCAACAATTATGACTCTTAGTCAAAAGTTCAAGAGTTTATGGGCACACAGTTTTGGTCTAAATCAAACCACAGAAACTGAATTACATGTGTATTTAATGAACAATTATTATTTCATCAAGTGTTCTGATACTTTTTTTCAGGGAATTTTCAAAACTTTGCTCTTTAAGATTTATCAAAGCTGTCATAAGCATACATGAAGAGATGTAATGTGTACTAAAATTAATGTTTCCTGTAATTGAGGCTGCCGCCTGTTCAATGTTGCTGCACCCACAAGTGCTGAGGGAACTGACTGATGTTGTTGGTCTGCCACTCTGCATCATTTTTGAAAGATCATGGGGAACAGGTGAGGTGCCCGAGGACTGAAGGAAAGCCAGTGTCACTCTGGTCTTCAAAAAGGGCAAAAAGGAAGACCCTAGTAATTACAGTCAACCTCACTTCCATCCCTGGAAAGATAATGGAGCATCTAAATCTGGAGATCATATCTAACCACATGGAAGAAAAAAAAGGTTATCAAGATTAGTCAGCATGGATTTACTAAAGTGAAGTCATTCTGACTCATCTGATAGCCTTCTATGATGGTGTGGCTGAATGGGTACGTGCAGGATGAACAGTGGATGTTGTCTATGTTGACTTCAGCAAGTTTTTTGTTACTTTCTCCCATAACAACCTCACAGGTAAGCTCAGGAAGTGTTTAGAAGAGTAGACAGTGAAATGTGTTGAGAACTGGCTGAACAATAGAGCTCAGAGGGTTGTGAACAGTGGTGCAGAGTCCAGCTGGTGACCTGAAACTACTGGTGTTCCCCAGGGGTCAGTTCAGTGTCCAGTCACCATAGGTCCCTTCCAACTCCTACCATTCTCTGATTCTGTATTTATTGAAAATGATTAACCGACTGTCATCAGTTTAACTTCATTAATTGTGCCTATTAATGGGACTTGGAAATTGGACTTGTATAAGACATCCTATAATCTGTTCAAAGAACAGAAGGAGATGGAAATACTGCCTTTTCTGTGCTTCCTATTGACATATCTTAACCTTGCCATGGAGAGATTGTATTTTACGAGACTGTCAGCAGTTGAATTTTCAAGGATTATTGATTCCTGCCAATATGGCAGACATGGATGCCCAAATTTCAGGTGCTTAGTTTACTTGGCTAGTCTTTCTTAGTCTCCAGGTATGACCAAAGGGAGGCACGCTCCTCAAGAGTCACTGAAAACAAAATACTATGTTTACCTAACCATTTTCTCCAGAAGTTTCAAAGCAAGCAAAGTGCGATCAACATCTTAAATCAGGGCATGTGACATTACACTGAGAACTAGGGACAAGTTTTAGATGCCTTTTACCACAATGGCATCTAAACCCTTCAAGGCTATAGACTGCCAGTTTATCCTGTTACTCAAATTACTCTTAACTGCTGGTTTATTTAGAAAACTATCCACCTTTGTATGACATCCAGAGAGCAAAGCTAGTTGACATAATAATAAATAGCCTAACAAAACACAAATAAGTAACTTTAAATTGAAATACTAGTTACTTGGTATACAATAACAAATGGAGGAGGTATAAGTTCAAGCTGCAACAATCCCATTGTGGAAGTGACAGAATTTCTCCAGTTTCCTTGCATACCTGCCCACTCAGCAGATGCAGAGAAAAATATTTCCAACCAGACTTACAAGCTAGTTAAAATAAATGCTTGAATGGGTAGGTAACGTTTAACAATATAATTTCTGTTATGTTAATCACTATAACCAGTAAAGGATGTGATCATCTGGCCCCTTATGCCTGCAGTGCTGAGCTGGAATCTTTTATTTGATAAATTACTACAGCTTCTTAATGTTGTCTAAAGAAAATATTTTCTGAACATTACTGAAAATATTATTATTTTTGTGCCAATTTTTCAGAGGACAGGAAGTATATATTTTATACAGACAGAAATCAACAGAAGAGTATAAAAACAGGATACAGCTCTGAATCTGTATTATATATGCTTTCTAGTGCTCCTTCCTATTTCCAGACTAAGACTCAGCCTTCACTTCACCCTTTCATATTCAAAAAAATTATTAATCCCCAGTTATTTAGTTAAGTGGGGAGATACTGCCTCCCCCCCCCCCCCCAAATCAATTTTACACCACTAATCCACTATGGCTAAGTATCTCTTTCTCTGATGCAATATTAATTTTCTGGTAAAAGCTGTTCATTATGCCTTTATGTTTGCCTAGCTGTTATATGACCTAGGTCTTTTACATGTAATTTCTTTTTTTAGGCAAGTTGGTTCCACCCCATTAAAGATGCTGACTGCATTTGTACAGAGAAGGGAACCGTACGGTCACCCAACTATTATTCCATGCATTGAATATTTAAGCCAATGGACCATGACATTGATACATGCCACCTAATCATATTGACCATAGGTTATTTTTCCTTCCTCTAATTGGTGCACTGATTCTATCAATTTCACAGAATCACAGAATGTTAGGGGTTGGAAGAAAACTTGAAAGATCATCTAGTCCAATCCCCTGCCAGAGCAGGATCACTTAGGTTGTTTACCATTTGAGCATAACGCCTACTCCACAATCTTGACAACTCTTTGTTTTCTATTGACCAAGCTTCAGGAAATCTATTTTAATGAAAATGTAAAGGAGTTTTTCCTGCTAACGTCAGTGACTTTACAGATCATTAACATGATCTGCTGGCTCTGGCAAAGTCAGTATTTGAACTGCTAACAATGATGCCATTAATTCCTAACTTAAAGAAATCCAGAGTGTCTACGCCAAAGGCTGACAAACATTTGAACAAAACATGCTTTGCAGACGACACTAATCTTGCTCAGGTATTAACATGGGTTACAGCACTTCCATGATTTATCACATTTTCCCTGAATACATAACAGGTCAAAAAAAAAAAAAAAAAAAAAGATAAAATCCTCAATAACAAACAACTGGTTATGCTTTCTGTTGGGAGGCTCAAAGCTCATTATCTTCAAGGTAACCAAAACAGCAAAAAAACACACTGCATGTCATACCATGTGCCATTTCATGTATTCTCCACTCACACCAAAACTGCCACCTTCAGCCAAGACCTAAGTAAAAAATATTCTTAAAGAATCCTCCTTTTCTAGTTGCTCCTTTCAAAATCAAGTTGGAGAAAATTAAGTAAAGTTCCTCATTTGGACTTTACCATCAAGTTTCCAAGGCAGTGAACACTTTAGGTGAAATCTAATGAAAGACATAGTGAGATTTCACCTCGCATGGTGGGCTGTAAGAAGGTATTGAGAGGACAGCACAAAACCTTTTTTTTACCACCTTGGGTTCTGCAGGTTAGAGAGGGTGAAGAAAGTCAGAAAGTCTGACCACAGTGAGCCCCATGACAAGAGTTCAACATCACATGTAGTTAAAACACAGGCACCAAATGTGGAATTAACAGTCACTTGAACAACCGTTTTCTTCTCTTTACACAGTTCTCCCACAGCAGGGTCAGGAGAAGATGGAAAATTTGTTCTTCCCTCCTGATTTTACAATAATGCATCTGCAAGAAGACAGGCTTTCTCTGTGAGGGTCACTGTGCTCTGTAATGTGTTCTCTACTTGGTTAAAAATAGAAAGAAACTGTTAGTCATCTGAAAGCTTTTGCAAGCGAGTGCTGCCCTGAGGCTACAGAGCCAAGATGAAAGTGAGAGTATTGGGAGAATTACATGCATCTGAGTAACTGTTTCAGGCTCTCTAAAAGCTGAAACTCAGTGGTTTACTCAGTATTTGGAAGGATATCTGTACAGCCATGAGACCAAAAACATATTTCTTTTAAATGAAGGCTTGAATTCCATACAGCATACATATGTCATTCATGCTACATAAATAAGTTACACAGAATAGATCTGGATTCTCATTACTTCCCATTTAAACCATACTTTGCATAATACTATACTAATGCCAGCAAAACTCTGGAGGAATTGTAAGGAAAATAACAAATGATAATTCTATCAGTGAAAAGCTACCTTGGTAGAAGACCTTGTGCTGTTGGCGGAGTCATTCCAAATTCCACGTACCTCTGTCAGAAGAATGAAAAAACCCAAATTAAAATAAAAATGTGTTCCCTGCAAAGTCCAGTCAGCCTTTAAAGCAATGAATGGCAGAGTTCACTAGGCCTGTATGTGTGACTTGATTGCAGCAGTATGAGCTTAGTTTTACATACCTAGTAGCATGAGATCTGGGAATCACTGCTACAGTAGGTTAGCAGTCTCTTCTCGCTGATCAGAGTCTTACCCTAAAAACCCTTCTGAAATACTTTTTTTCACTTGCAGAAGATCAAGGCCTGCTCCAATACCTACTTAAACTTTCAGGAAAACAAGTTGTGCCTTTGGAAATCTCTTTATACCTCAACCAGCACCAACCTGCAGCACAGAGACCACAGGGCTCTTAATAGTCCAATGGCACAATGAAACTTGTACTAAATCGTTGGGGAACTCAATGGCCTAAAAAATTATCCATGTGTCTCAGTGTTCCACAAAATGCAAAAAATCACACACAGAAATACTCCTGAAAGCACATGGGTCATATTTTTCAGCAGTGTATCCAAGTCACTTTTTTTTTCACTGTCAAAACACAAACTAGCAAATATAATTAACAAGACAGAAACAATTTTTTACTCTTGGACATAACAAGAATGAACTGTGAAATATCATAATAGGGAAGAACAGAGAAATTATCCTAAGGAACTCCCATCTTCTCCTGTGATTGGGATGGGCAAGGGAAAAGGATCCAAACAGCTTAAAAAGCAACTTCACCATGTTGGTCATTTTTTAATTGTTCCACTTATGTGATAAATCCTGACAGCATGGGCACAATAACAGTGACCATGGCTCAAGTGGTGCCAACTACCTGCCCAGAAAGGGCTTTTAAATTACATGACTCACATTAAATGGATTGTTTACTGCCCGAGTTGGACCATAAGGTGATCCCCACTGGGTGCATGTGGTTCCCCTCCCTGCTCGAGCAGGAGTGTTGTTTACCGGCTGTCCTGCAGAGACCCCAGGTGGGGTGATGGCCGTGGAATTGGCTGCTTGGCTGCTGGAAGCCACCAGTGCGAAAGCATCATCCAGCAGTGAATGCATGGTTTGCCGAGCCTCTTCAATGGATGGCTGTGGTGGAACATACTGGGATACCGGGTGGGTAGGCAAGCCAGGGAACTTCCCCATATCGGCTGAAGAGGATGTCTGAGGTTCAGGAGGCAAGTCTGGATCGGACTGGAAGAAATGGAAAGAAGGTGAAGGGCAGCCACAGGAATGATCTAAGCAGCCAGCCTCCAAGCCCATCTTTGCCTTAAGTTCAAAGAGCATTTTCTTTGCCAGGACCATTGGAAATATGGCTGCTGCTGGACAAAACCTGCCCTTTACCCTCTCCACTTCTGTATGCACATATGTACGTAACATCAGCTGTTCAAATACTCCATCTACCATGATGTGAAAGACTCTCAACTCAGATAAGGCAGTGGAGCTTTGTGCAGGAGTTACTCAGATATAACAGAAATCTTGTGGTTTACAAGCACATAACGGTGTCATGCAAAGAGCGTTCACTCAACATAGAAAAGATCATCAACTCTGTCTTTGACTTCTCCACACAGCTTCTGCAGTTCCAATAAATTAATTCAGTCTTTAGCTTACAATCAACCACATCAGCAGTAATATTAAACAATTATTATTGCCTTGAAAAACACCCAAAGGGAGCCATTAAGCAAATAAGTGGTGACCTGCATGGAACTTGAACCTGGGTGCATCACCTGAATGGGTTTCATGTAAGTGCTCGATAGCAGCAAAACTAGAGGCATGCACCACAATTAATACCTGGGATCTTATCACATGGGCTTATTGTTCATCAGTAAGCGGAAATTAAATGAGCTTTGCAAGCATCCCACTTATTATCAAAGCTCATTCTTACCACTGCCTGTAGACTGCAAAATCAGTCATCAAGATGCAGAAGCCTCATCAGGAACTTAGCATTCTGAGTACTGTCTAGCCCCACAGGGACTGAGCTTGCCGTGTGACATGTCTTAATTAAACAGTTTCAGATGATAATTCATTCTGCTGCAGCATGACTTTAAAATCACCACATTCTTGTCTGGAGGCAGAGGGAAACTGCAGAAATCGACACTGTAGGCACCTGACTATATGCAGCTAACAGAGAAATTCTTAAAATTATTAAAAAAATCTTTCAAGAGGAAAGTTGTCCAGAGGTTTCCAATATTAGCATTAAGCTTAGTAAAGCCTGCTTGGTAGTTGCTAAAGATGTTTAAATACAGTTTGTGACATGGATACAATTGAACAAAGACATTCTCCAGTGCCTTTGCTTTTTTTAGACAGGAAACAAAATTAATTTTCAAGACATTGTGCTCGAACTGTTTCAAGTCACTGTAGTACAAAGACAGGTTTCTCTTTCATTAATAATTACTTTCCACATTTTAAAGATGATAAAATTGCTCCTAGAAAGAACTGTCTTCCACTCTGAAAGCCAAGGATGAAATTTTCTGTAACATATGAATGTATAACTATCCAACAAATTGGACCAGAGTGAAACTATATTCAAGATATTCCAGAACATGCCAAGCACATTTTCATGTGCATAGTACAGTTGCATGAATGTAAATAAGGTTTTGATTCTTGGCCTCTTCAATATCAAGGAATAACTGGCAGAATTTTACTGCTTAATACTGACAGACTGCCAATTCAATCCTTGTTCCACTTACATGCTAACTATATGTAACTGAAACCAGCCACATAGACCATAGTCAGTAGGCCAAAAACCTCCATTATCACAATTCTCATTACAATCACCAGAATACTCCTGTAATTCAAAAGATATACATACAATGTATGCAGAATTATTGACTCCTGGAGGCCTTTTGTATGTCCCATCACTGTCAGTTGTGATTAACCTGTCCTTTTCTGCATCAATTGGACTACCATTTATCTGATGTCGCCGGCGCTGCTTGGGAGAACGTTTTGCCCGAGAACTTAACAGGAAGAAAAAAAGAAAGCAGGGAGAGAAAAAACAAGAGGTTACAAAATTAATCACACTTTTTGTAATTTTGTTTCTTTCTCAAGGTTGAACTCCTCTGTCCATTCCCTCCAAGTAATCCTCACCTCAACTCAGTTTCTCTTCCCTTTCAAAGTTTTTCATGCCAGTTCTATTAATTAGCATAAAATCTCTGTCCTCAAACTTCTCCTAATAACACTCTGATTGGCAGCTCTCCAAATTGTCCCATTCCTCCCTCAAACTCTCTCCAGTGCCTCTTCCCTTCTACATTAATATTTTAAAGTTGCCCACACTCCAGCCAGTGCCTCTCCAAACCTCCCAGACCAACATCTGACACATCTGCAGTAGCAAAACAGACAAACACTGCCAACAAGGCTTTGCACTTGGCATGTTGGCTTTAATCCTACAACACAAACCAGCTAAGGAGCCAATGTAGCTGAAGAAAAAGCTACTTTTTATTGTGGCAGAACTAGTCACAGGGTACTGGTGCTTCAGGAACAAGTGTGCATAAGCCCTAAACAGAGCCCAGGGAAAACTTACTTGAAAATATAGGGCCAGGAAGGCAGATCCATGAGGCTGACAAATGTGACTCATTACCCAGAGGGAATACATAAAAAGTTACCATGCTCATTTGTGAATTGGCCTTTGAAATTCAGAATCTTCATACTTTAAGTTGTTCAAGGGTTTCCTTATTTTGCATCTTTTCCTCCTTTATATTTCTCATGTTTTTACTTTTAATGCTTACATCACAATTTTGATCCCTCTATACCACAGAAGAATTATTCAAACAAATGCAAGCAAATACTAAATTGTTTGAAGACCATTCTCATACATTTGGCTTACTTATCAAGAATTCACTGCTAAACTTGTAAAATAATCATTTGAAAACAGTAAGTACTAACATATATTGAAATAAGTAAAAATGTTTAGAAGAATCTCAAACTTTTCACCTAGATAACTCAAATTCAACTAGTGATCAAAATGATTTTAAGTTCAGGAAGTTCCAAAGCTCAGGTTTGATAACACTTCAGACACTGACTCTAAGAAAGCTGTTATTTCCCACCTTCGAAATTCCTACCTCTTCCTGGGCTCTATGAAGACAGTAGGCACAATGCCTCCAGGGTCTAAGATCTTGTCAATCTGCATCTGTGCCTTGCGATATATTCTATGCTGTTCTTTGGAGTCGACCACCACCACATCATCCACCACTGGAAATTCATAGTGCCCTTTGCGTTTGGCACGAAGACGAATTTTATTGCGGTGATGCTCAATCTCAGATTTATGCCTCAGGGCTGTTTGTATCTTAAAGTAGGATGGAGAGGAAAAAAAAAAAGTCACCTGCATGTTTCATTTGTAATTTTTGCAAACAGAATTTGTTGCTCTTCTGTAAAACATCTCTTCCTCACCTCCATGCCTACCTTTAACTCCCTCCTCCTCCAGATCTCTGAAGCCTTAAAATGTCACACAATTTGTAAACATGCTTTCTTGGGTATTTTGCAGTATCCCCATTGTCTCCCCAGGTAGATGTACTATTATACACAACACAATTTTCAGCAGAGCAGGTGCAATTAAAGGCAGCAGTTAGTTAACAAAAAGCAGGAGGAACATGAAAAACTCCTGCTGTCTGCCAGAAGCGACACTGCTGTGAATAAGCTAAGACTAATCAGTAGAGGCTTTATCTACCTTTGCTTGTCATAGAGAGATACATTTGATCAAGACTGTTGAAGTCTGTCACCCATTCCCTTTAATGACCTTCATCACATAAGTAAGAACAGCTAATTGAGCTCAGAACTTCATGTCTCTGCTGAGCATGAGAGAGTGTCATGAGCTATGCAGAAACATGGCAGCAACACAAGGGCTCAGGTTCCCAGATGAACATTGTGTTACCAGCTCTCTGACTTCTTGCAGGCTGAGTTTTCATGCCTCTCATGCACTTTTTTTTTTTTTTTTTTCAAATTCTTTGGCATGCACCTAATCATCTGGGGAAAGCCATTGTAACAGCACGCTTGTAAGCACAGACACAACACCCATTGAAATAATTCTTTTCAAGGGAAAATACTTGGTCACCATACCTAGTAGCAACAACCGCTCTGCCTGTGCTGGACTAGTTCTGGAAAACAACTACAGCAGCAAGCCCAAGGTATTCTTTACATTTATAGTCAGAATTATATCTCTTCTGTGAATATAATCAGATTTCTGTTTTGTGGCTCCTCTTGCTTATGTATACCACATATTTATTTCTGTAAGGTACTCAGAAACATAGTATTTTAAAACATTTAAGTTAAAGGTTTCAGACATCTTCCACTCGGAATTATGAGAAGATGCCAACTTACAGCCAGTACAAAACCAGGATGCAGGGACTTGGTATTGTTAGGCAGGGTAAGATCTGGTTTAACAGCATATTACCTTCCCTCCTAATGCCCCAGGCATGCTCATCTTCTGCTTACAGTAACCTGCACCTCAGAGAAAGCAGGAAGTTTCTGTATGTTTACCGTCAGATAAACACATCAGAAGTTGGAAGCCACGAATGTGCTGCAAATTCACACCCCAGAATGTCTTGAGATAACTTATTTGTATAACCCACATCCTGAGGTGCTGAAAAGTCAAAAGAATGGTGTAGAATGAAAACCAAGGTAGGCCAGATGTTACAAATCTCACACTTTAATTAACACAACTCTTATAAGTTGTGTCCTGCTGACCAGCAAAAGGATGGTCACACAGGGTATCCTGAGCATTGTATTTGTTCCTCTTTGTCTTTAAATTTTGGGTTAGGTATCTTAAATACAGGTCAAATTATCTCTCTGGATGGAAACAGCATTATTGCTGTGTCAAAATTAACTCCTCAAGAAGTAATGAGGAACAATGAAACTGTATACTTTAATGATAACGAGAAACTGGATACTTTTCAATTCCCTCTTGGCTGGGTATACAGTACTTCACAAACATTCAAAGTACTTTAAAAATACCTCTTTATTAATTTTGTTGGTCTCTGCTACTCGATCAGAAAGCACGGAGTTCTGAACCGGAGGTGCTGCCATGGGTTGCATAGCAATTAACTGGATCTTGCTCGGGACCCGCCTGCTGGCATCTGAGGAACGGGACATCCTATCCACATGTTCAAAGATAGAGGCTGAGGAGTGCTGCTCGTTTCCACTGCCAGTCTGAGGAGGTCCTAAATCACCAGAACAAATACCGAGTGAAGTAGTGCTGCTAGGGTTAGCTCAGTCAAATGTTAAGCTCTACAGATGCTATGCTACAAGACTATGCCATGTTTTCCATCTGTGTTTAATTTGCCCTATAGGCCTTCCAGCTGATTCACAAGTTTACCCAGTGGTTTGCAAATTATAAACATTTTCCCATTATATTTACAGAAGGTGAGCTGTCATTCTTTATTTCTGTAAATCAAGCTCTTGGCATTTGCAAAGCCCCAAAATCTCAATGTAATTTACTCCATAAAAATCTGTTCAAGTGCATACTCTAATGGCTCCTCTTATCAGTACTTCAGGAAATGCAAATTCCTCAAATGGAGGTTCAAAGAGCAATAAAAGATGTCTCACTGCAAAACAGTTTCTAAGTGATAGGAGTGATACATTAACTGTAAGAAAACACCCCTTAGAAATTCCCGGAAAACACAAAGAATTTTAACAGTTAATCACTTCAACAGAAATGTCGTCTCTCTCAAAAGGCTTGAAATCTATAAGATTACCCCAGTGCAGTTAAACACACATTTGAGTAATTTTTTGCTAGAGCAAGGGCTATATCAGGAACTGTTATGTGGGTTAGGCTTGTAAAAACTACTTGGACTTGAAAATAATATTTTGTCTCGTCCACAAATTCTCAGCTGCTTTTCACCATGAAATGTAAATAATAAGAGATTAAGATTCAAGACTCTTCTTCTGGAGGAACACAACAGTAGAGGGACATAGCCACACATCTTTGCATGGGTTTCTAATAATGGTTCCTAGTTCTCAGATGCAATCCAGGAAGAGAATCTGATTTTATTCCAATACAGAATCAATTGTTTATCATTCTCATCCAACTCCAACAGAGAAGAAGGAAAAAAGAACAGCCACTGCTTTGATCCATTGACAGCATAATAACTGAAGGGTTATACCAAAGGGTTCAGAAAAGGAGTGGATATATTCTGTAGAATGCTACAGTAGATGTTTTTTTCATGTTTTCTTCTTCCATCACACACACACACACACAAAAAAAAAAAAAAAAAAAAAAAAAAGCAGGAAAAGGAAGGAATGGTACACTTTCTTATTCTTACAGTACATTAATCTTGGTCTGGAAAGCAATCTGGCCATAAGCTAAGTAAAATTGTTATTTTTCATATTTCTCAAACTTGATCAATGCACTGTCAAATGCACATTTATGAATGATATGCACTATTTAGAAACGTGTCTTTCCTGGGTAAGCATCCTTAAAAAAAAAGGTAAACAGTTCCACTCAAGATCTGTGTCCCAAATTTTTTGCAAGACACGTTGCCTAAATGAAATATATCCACCTCTCTTCTGTAGCTATTTATACAATCTTTACCATGTCATCTTCACAGCCCTGCCTTCATGCATTTCTTAGAAGCTTACAAGCACTGCCTCTTAGAGAGGGTCACAAGACATACTGTGTGGTTAACATGTATCCCTCTGAGTGATTCCATAGGACAGTGAAAAATCTGAAGCTCTGTATCCATCTTTCCTGTTTTACCCAGTCATTTTTTCCAACCTTTCCAATCTAACAGTATTTCTCAAAGCACACTGACCTCCAACGTAAAATTTTAGGGTTATTTTTATATTACTTGGCTAGCAAGGTCCAGAATATTCAATTATGCTGAGCATTCACTCTGAATCTTTTTAATTCCATCCATAACCTTTCCTTTTGCACACAAATAAGTACTTGTCAAAGATATCTGACTTGAAAAGGCTCTTCATTTTATAAAATAGCCCAAAAGCTCCACTGTCAAATTTTGGTAAAGGCTTCACAGTAACATCATATGCTACTGTCTTTTGCAGAAAAGATGCTCACACACACAACCCCACCCTCTATAAGCTGTATCTGACCTTTAAATCCTCTCTGTTTCTATAAATATAAACCAAGATGGAAGTACAGCAAAGTAGATAAGAATGCCAGGAACTGCACAGTCCTGTACACATAGAAACCATTTCTCCTTTTGTTATAACTCAACACTTGCTTCCTTTAGAAGTTCTGACAGGAGTGAATAAGAGCAATTTCTCACTTCAAAGATCTTATATTACTCTATTGTCCATGGTTAGAAAATCTTCCTTATACAAGTATCAAATACTATATGAAGGAAATTTTTATCTCAGTATAGACAGCTGAGCCTGAAAAATAAGGGAGAGGAATTAATGCCCAAATATTGGACAGAACAGATTTAAATAACTTGTCCACATAGATCACATGTCAGGATCAATGCTCATCACTGTTCCCTGGGCTGAAACTACTAATTGAACTGAAATGTCAGGAAAATTAATTGCTCTGCAGGAAGCCATGATTTAATATGAAAATCAACACAGATGGAGATAGCTATTGCTTCCTGAACCTACTTGTAATAAAAACAAGAGTACACCAAGCAAGGTGCCTAAAGCCTAATCCAAAGCAGGTAAAGTCAAATAGGAATCTTCCACTCATCCAGGGGTGTGTGATTCATGCCAGAGTATACAGTTTCAGATATGTTTCATAGAATTTCTTTGTAGCCCAGTAGATTATATTCCTAAAAATACAGTGGATTACTCTCATTAGTTACTTGTACAAACACAACAATGGGAAACATTGTGGCCAGACTTCTATTCATCCTTCTCTGCTGTTATAAGATGGAAACTGCTATCAAAGAACAGTCCTTAATTTATCACTAGATATGGTATGTATTATCAAAGTGTCAACTTCCTCCTGCTCCATCCCTGCTGTATCTCAGTCCTGACCAGAAAAACACTAGTTTGAGAAAACACTTCTTTGTAGGTAGATTGCATTTTGCTCGGGCTTCCAGTAAAGACATTGACAATAAAAATATCTGTAACTTGTTTATACAAAGCTCATTTCTTGTCCAACAGCTGCCTCAGTTTTGCTTATTTCACAGTGATGTCTTCCTCAATAATTTGAAAAAATGGGGAGGAAATTTGAAAAATGTGCCTAAATTAGGTGACTATAATTTGTGTCACTGAGGATTTTTTATACTTCAAAAGCTCAAAAGGAATTTTTTAGATTTTTTTTTTTTTTAAACTCAGAAGACAAATCCATCCTTAAGATACAATCACAGCTACCCCAGCACCTCTATTCACATTTTTGTCAACCACCAGCTCTGGTTACTTACCCACTCTGTTTGCTCCTGACAACATAAAGGGAAGAGAAGAGACAACACAGTAATTACTACAAATAAATCAGCTGGAATGGCAACTTGAAAAAAAACCCACAGCAGTAAGATGATTGCATTTACTTTTGAATGAAATGCATGAACTTGGATCAAACTGCCAAGCCTCAGCTGCATGAAAAGGAAGCTGAAACTGCCATTTAACAAACAGAGAGCTCTCTGCAGACAGTGCCTCCAATTCTGAATGCTAAAAATAGTCCCTACAATTACCAAACTAGAGGCACCAAATGCTGAAAGAAAAGAGTATTTCATCTAGTAAGGGCACCATAGCTAAAAAGGTTACATTTTACACAATATCTGTGCTGCCTTCACCAGACAATTCAAATGTAGCAACACCTAACACTTACATACCAGAAGGAAATGTTAAACCTTGCATAAAGTTTTAAGCCAGATAGAAAATGAAGGGACAAAGATGGAGTTTCCAGGTAAGAAGAAATGGGAGAACAATAAATCAGGGCAATGGAACTGAAGGCAGATAAGGTTGGAGCAACTCAGAAACCATGCCATGGTGAGTTCTGTCATAGCATAATTGTTTTCCTGTACATTTACTTGTGCATTATTTCTGGTCCTTAGATCAAGCCTAAAGCACTGAAACATATATAGCACCAGTACAGTATCTTATTTTTGTAAATTGTATAATGTTTATACAGCATACACTGCTTGCTGAATTATTAGGAAGTATAACTTTCTAGTCACAGCAGAATCTGTGTTTTTGTTTTCTTACACATACTTTACAGAGTAAAGGCTGCTCCACCACCCTTGATCTTCCAGGAGTATTCCACATTACAAAAGTTTAAGAATCTTACATTATTTAACTTGCTGTTTAGCCACCTAAGAGCTAGCATTTTATATAAACTCTTACATATTCCTCAATCTCATTTCTTCAGCATCAGCAAAACCTTGAGATGTCTGCTATGATCAGAATTTCATTGGCATTGCATTGCTCAGTAGTTGTCTTTACATCTCAGATGGTATTTCCATGTCTCAGAGGACATGGAAAAACATTTAGTATACCAAAAAGACTGATCACAATGTGGTCAATGTTTTCTTTTTCCTCTCAGTTTCTCCTGCCATCAAGGCTATGTGTATTAAGAACAGATGGGGGTTTCTCAAACTCCTTTACCAGAGATGTAGTATCAGAGATTTCTCTAGGAAGACTATAGTGATTTAAAGCAAACACCTGGTAACTAAAACATCAAGCTAGGAGCAAAGCCATCTAAACCAAAAGGTTCTCAGAAGAAATACTTAGTGCTTGTGTAAGCACAGCTGACCACACACTTTTAAACAGGAGAATAATTTAAAATATCTTTCAATTAAAAAAAAAAGAAAGTATGTTTGTGTTTTAACAATATTTCCATGAGGAAAGAAATATATCTTGGGGTACTTCCAAGACAAATAGCGGCAAACTTTATCTGGAAGGAAGATGGTTCTTTACAAAAACAATTCACTGTTACTAAGGTTTCACTGGATTGTCATAATTCTAAAGCACAATCCTAAACACATTTTGATGCCTGAATTAGAAATTATTTGGAAAACTTATACTTCTCTGGTCTCCTTTAAAATCCCAGTTCTTCAAAGTCACAGTTACAGACACATACCCGTGCTGTATCAAGTCCTGCTGTGACCTGAACTGCCCATGTAACTGTCTGCAAGAGTGCTACCACAATAGCCACGATTTGGGCTAAATGGGAAGAGATTTGCTGGGGGTATGTGGGAAAGAAGGAGAAAAGACTCATTTCTGCTAAACCACTAGTTCCAAAAGCTTGCTGGAATTAAAGGAATGTGTACATCTTCAGCTCCAACAGAAGAAACTAAACCAAAAAAGGAGAGGAAGAATTTTTTCTGCAACACAAACCAGAAAAACAAACTGCCAAAGATGAGTTTTGAACAGTTGCAGTACTAGAGGAACTCTTCCACCTGAGTAAAGCACACAAGGGAAAACCAAAGTAACAAACCCTTCTTCACTGCTCTGCGCGGTTTGCTCTCGTTTACAACAGCTGATGGTCTGGCAGTTTCTTCACCCGTCTCTCTCCCACTGGACTGTTCACTTGCTGTGGAGTCAGCATCTGATGGCGAAATTCTGCCACAAACATTCAAAACCAAACAAACATGTAACGGCATTTGCAAAGGAACACAGTTCTCGCATGCAAAGAATCCTGTGCTGAAGTATCTCATGAAGACTGATAATTATCTTCCTCTGTTTACAATTATAATCATATTATAGGTAGATATTAATTGCCATGATAGTCCTGTTATTGCATGTGAAAACTGACTGCAACAGAATTCACATGTGCCAAGATTATGAACTAATCTTTCTTTAAAATATACTTCAAGAAAAATACCGCTTCATTCATAAGTAGCAGTTTACTTTTTGGAAAGAAAAGAATTATGCTAGAAATAAGAAACCCATACACATAATTAGTCTAATATTCAGATAGGCTAACTTGGTGTTCTGCTAACACTACTGAGTTCTGCACATGCTCACAAAAGAAAAAACACTTCACTGTGAATATTTTCTTCACAATTTAGATATAGGGCCATTGAAAGAATGCTATGTTTACTCATCCCATGCAGTCATGAGATTCTTAAAAACATTTGTTACCTACAAACTACAGTCTCAGCATTCATACTTTTTATGGGTGGCTCCACACATTAAGAAATACTGTGATTTTTCCCCAACAGAATACTTCAGATGTAAAATTATTCAGATAGTATAAAAATAGCAAAAATACAGGGCATACACCACCGCCCATATGGGATCAGCCTTTGTGATAATGTCTCTAGTGACCATTTTGCCTTGTGAAAATTCATATTCTGTTCCTGCAGGGAGTTTACCACTGAAGGCATGCACGAGCCTGTGCATTAACCTTGTTAAATGCAAGATTTGCTTGTGCTAGATGGGTATCTGAACTAGCTACTGAGGCTCTCTGTTATGCAAACTCCCTAGAGCACACAGACTAAGATAACTATACCCAGCCAGACAAGTTCACTGAAAGTTAAACCTACTCCTTGCAGCAAGCAATGCTCCAAATTCAACTCCTCTTTTTCTGATCTCTGTAGAATACACTGTTAATGGAACTCTTCCATTCCTTTCTGCAGGATTTTCATATGAATATGTCACACACCAATTAAAAAAAAATAGCAGGGAAAAAATGAGAAATGTTTCTCAATGAGCTTTTCCTCTCTTCTAAGGTGGAGGGAGTGGGCAGAGCTATCATTTACAGCATCTCTGTCTTGGTTCGGTGGAGTATAAGGCTGGAGTTCTGTTTCTAGATCTGTTATGGACTTTGTTTCACCTCGTTGTGCTTTGTATTTCCTTCACACTCTTTCCTCAGGCTATCAAAATTATCATTAGGTGAATTACAGGAACATAACTATGCTGAGTCAACATCAGTCATTCTTTAGAAGTGCTGAGGAATATGCAGTTGTATGCTCTCAAGCCAAAACACCAGGTCCAACACTCAGCTGGAGCCTAGAGATGCTGTGCTTTCTGAACTCAGTTGCTTTTTGTTTGCTGTTTCTTACAGACACAGAAGGTGCACTCACATCACCAGTACATTTCCTCACATGCAACAAATCGTCACAAATTGCATTGTGAGGAACCAAGTTCTGTATTTCCTCACGAAATAGAAAACAGCTAAAACCAACGTAACACTCTGCTATAATTTCACACATCAATGTCTGCCTCAGGGAATAAATGGTTTAAACCTCAAGCTGACATGGGCATGTCAGCATGTTAGGGAGATGACAGTTAACATCTCCATAGTTAAGCCTAATGAGATATTTGCTCTTCCAGAAGGATGAGGGAGAAGAGAAATTCTCTTTTAAAAACATTTTGAAGTCTTTGAATTTAGATGCCATTAAAGAAATATCTTTGTTCCAAATTTGATCATTCATTATAGTCTTCAGGGGAAGCATTAAAATGTTGGCTTCTGAAATTTTTTCCTGATTCATTTTATGAATTATTCTAGATTAAATATTGCAACAGCCTCAAGTTTAAGTGTCATCCTTAAATTTAGGTTAACGTGAATATAGATACCTTCCCCTCACCCTAAGTACCATCTCTACCTCAACTTTTTAAAAGAAACAAGAAAATACTTGTTGTTCTGATTTATATGAATTTGTTTTAAGTTCTTTAAGCTACACCAAAACAACGTAGCTAATTTTTCTCCCATTATTTTCCAGTTTTGCCCACCTTCCACTGTGGTCTATTGCTTGAAAGGCCTATAGGGAGGTTAAGAAGACAAACTTGGCATCTGGGAAGGTGGAAACTGAGCTGTATGAAGCCCATCTGGGGATGATGAAGCTAGGATCTTAAGACAACTGGGGCTTTAGAGGAAGCACAGAAGGTTGAGGAGCCAGCTGCACCACAGAGCCCTGTAGCTCAGGAAGAACCACCATTAGCTTTTTTCTAAACTCATTCAACTCTGCCCTTGTTTGTCTTTTTATTTTTTCTCTCACTGCACAAAAACACAGAGGTAAAAGCACAGGGGATGCAAATCTGGAGACTAAGGAGTGCAAAAAATATGAGAGGGAGAGACAGGAGTAAGAATCACTCAAAAGTGGAGCAACTGCTTGACTCATCATAGCACTCCTCAGGGCTCCAGTTTTTCTCCCACTTATTAACTTCCCACTTATTCTACACTACAAACACCCTATTTTATTTTTTTTTTTCACTCACAGATCCTTCATTACTGCATAGCTCTGTTACACTGCCTATCCTACAAACACAATCCTCTCCAGCAAGACACATTCACATTATTTGGGAAAAGGTTAGGAAATTACTACTGAAGGTTGACAGACATTTCTCCAGTTGCACAGCTGTATGATCACTCCTCTTTCTGGCCAAAGCTGGTTTACTATGAAGGCAACCAGATATCGACCAACAAAACTACTCATACATCTTCCTCAATTTTGGAGATACTGTTTATTCCTGGAAATTCCAACTTATCACACATTTATTGATCATTATTAAAATTATTGAAACACACTCCTATTTGTCAGTGGTCTTCCTTTCTTTTAAAACATCTGTCGTCTTAGTAGCTAAAGATCACTACACAGAAAATGGATCAGAAAACATACAGTTGCTGTTTCCACTAAACAATGACTTGACCCCAGCTAATCTAGTAGTGTCTTAAGTACCCCACTTAAACACGCAGGAGCATTGACCTTTAAGAGAAAAATGGACATCACATTCTTACAATTTTGTACTAATGAGTGGCTTGCAGAGCTCTAGAACAGTTCTTTCCACTAAAACTGTCCTAGTAGTTGTGAGCCATTAATAAACCATCCTCCACTACAACTTATTTTATCCCTGTGAACTGACCTCCCTCTGTGTCGAACATTCTTTGAAGGCTTTGATGAAGTTTTGGATTTGGGGCTGGGCACATCTCCATTTTCAGATGGGGTAGTATCCTTAATAGGTCCTGGTAGAGGAGCTGGCTCATGGATAATCAGGACATCATCTTTATTGTGCTGACCCAGATGTTGCTTAGCAAAATCAAAGCCTTTCACACTGGGGGCTTGTAGCTGTGAGAGAACAAAGACAAAAACCAGCAATCATGAGTGACAATGAGTAAAAAGGCTTTGGTTAAGATCTGCAAACAACAGCCACTTGGAGGATGGTCAGGGTATGGTAGTCCCAAAGAATGAATGTGAGAGCTGTAGGGAAAATAAAAATAAAATCCTCACAATTCAATCATCTTAGTCAGCACATGATACACAGTTTAAAACTCCAAATCAGCACATCTAGTTAAAACAGTAGCCTTCTGTGACTGCTATTTCTTCAGACTTAATTACTGTGAGAGGAGGTTTTTATGTACTTGTGGGTATAAGGTCGTAGAAACACCTGTGTACTGACTGAAATGGTTATCGCTGCCAGGTCATCTTTTCATTTTTTTCGATCAAAATTAGTGAAACAAGTTTAAATAATTAGAATAATGTCATTGCTAATCTTCCTCATTTTGAGCTCCCCAGTGGGCAGGAGTCTGAATGTGGTTGTACAAACACCTAGTTCATGTGATGGAAGATAAATATTCTGCAGATCTGAATTATATGGTAGCCTGGCAATGATTTTTCAGGAAGTCTTGACACCTCCAGGAAAGAACTGAAAATCTAGCTCTTAGGAATTTCATACTGAATAGACAGAAAAATATATAAAAGGCTTTAGAGTTAAAAGAAATTAGATACTTATCCCAGAGATCTTATTAAGGGATTATAGATTCAATGGCTGTCTTGCTTGAGAAAGATACAGAACTAGGCCTTTCATTTTCATAACTGTGTTTATAAAAAAGATAAATCTCACCTTGTCAATGACTTGATTCAAACTTAATCAAGCCTCCAAGTTTCAAGCTTTCCTGCTGATTTTTTTGGACTTTGGAGTAATTAGAAATTCCAAGGGACTAATTAAAAGAAAGTTTATCTTTGAGTCCCACTAAAATTTATATAGTTTGGAAAATTAAAGTAGAAAGAAATGTTGACAACTCCAGTTTTCAAAGTGCACACACGCACATATACCCTCTGCACAGCAAACATACAAAACCGTCTGTGTGTTCCTAGAGCTGCTCCTGCAAAGTGAAGAATGTGTTGGAAGTGCATTTATGGGTGCATTAAGTTCCAGATGTTTAAATGAACCCCCTTTCATAAAGCTTGGCATGCCAACACAGCTAACTGCAAACAGACTTGTTTAATACCATGCCAAAGATAAGCTTGCCTAAGGAATATTCTGAAACAATCTCTTCAAAATATTTTTTCAGTAAGCAACCATTTTCCAAATGGTTCTTAGAAAGGATGCTGTAGTAGAGCAAACAGCCTATTAAGACCAGTAGATGGCAATAAAGGCTCTCCCATAAAATCCAAGGGTGATATTTTAAAGTTCATGTCTCACAAAATGAGTAAGCTTATTATTTCAACAGATCTGGATGTCTTCTGCTATACTCCATTTTTCTAGGGCTTTACAACAGTTCCTTCAACTCAGCATCATGGGTGATTTGATTATTGGATTTATGTAAATGACTGCCACCATTGATTCAAAAAGGCACTGTTGAGCTAGACCAGGTGAAGATACAAATATTTCCTTATTTTTTGAATCACAGTCACTTAGTGAACCCTTCCTGAAACTTCCCCATTACTCAAGAGTTGAAACACTGGCCTTCAGGATCTTGCTCACTTAAAAAAACCCAACCTTTTTTTTTCCCCAAACAAAAAAATACTTCAGAGGAGGAACTTTCACTTGCACTGTCAGGATTATCATGCTGACTTGCAGTACTTTCATTACTTAAACTCCTCTTAGTTACTGATTTGTTTGACATTATTTCTATTCTCTTTGAAGATATTTCTGTGTACAACACTCTTCCCTTGCACACCCTTGCAGTTTCTCTTCTAACTCTTTCATATTCCACCCTCATGTCTATGCAGCTCTGCTGATGCTCACTTCCTCTCTTTCATTACACTCCCCTCCATTGCCTCCAGTTCCCTTTGATCCAAAGGTGATGAGTCTTGATTGCAGGCTGGGCAAAGTTCTTTCTCAAAAGAAAAAAAACAAAACAACAAAACAAAGGCAGTGTTCTACACTTTCCTAAGCACCCTTGGGAAACCTTAACCTGCAGAGTTACTACTGCTGTTTGAATACTGTCATGGTTGGGGTGGCCAAGGACAACTAGAAAAGACTAATGTTCTAGCAATATTGGAATTACTAGTATGATTTTATTAAGATTGCTGCATGACTGAACAATGCATTTCAAGATACCTTAGAGTTTATAAATCTTCTGGGGTGTAATGCAACATACAAAAACTAGAAACCCAATATTTTATTATTCTTATTCCTAGCTGCAGTCTAGCACAACCTTTCATCTAAGCATAGTTATGGAAACAGATATATTTATGTATATGTGTAGGTACTCCACAGCATATGTATGCACAAATGTTTATCTGCAGCCACACTAGACACAAGCTGAATTAAAATACTGTTAGTATTGTGAAGATAAGACTCACACTGTAAGAAATGGGACAGTCAAGTTTGTCTGAACAATCACAAGTGGATCCTCTCCTGTACAGGCACTGCAATAGACTCTCAAGTTACAATATCATAAATACAGTTATTCCATAGGAACCCTCTTGCTCTCTCCCACTCTGCTGGATCCCTGGTGTAGGCTGAGACTTCTATTAGTCTAAGTTTTGTAGAATGTAAGAATGTTATTTGTAGAACCAGGATACTCATCTCATTTCATGCAGAAGCTGACAAAATAAAATGTAGAAGTAAAAAAAAAAAAAGTAGAAGGGGGGGATAAGAAGAGAAAGGATGTTTTCCTCTACACACATCCACAGCTGGAGTGGCTGAGACTTTGCCAATGGATTATTTCACAGACGCTTGATGGCAACGGAGGACCAGTGAGTCACAGGTATCTCTATCCCAAACCTTAATAAGCACTTGCTCCATGAACCACAGATCCTGTGACTCTGATTTCCCAAAGCTGCAGCCAGGTAAACTCCTCTGGCCTTGCACTTCCTTTCCAGGCAGAACCAGTCTATCCATCATTCCCTCTTGCCACTCTCTCCCTCCTCCTGAAAGCTTCCCATTCCAGTTTACATTATCCAAGAGCTTGAGGATCACTGCTCTTATTCCTTTACCTGGCCTCATAACCTCTGTGTAGAGTTAACAGAGAAAAAACACTCTCAGCTTTTAAGTGACAGCTTATACACACACAGCAGCTGTAAATCCTATGAGAATTTAACTGGTAAATAAATCTTTGTTTATCTTTGTCAATCACATGCAAACATTTTCCAAAGGTTTATAACTTGGCCAGATGTGGGCAATTCCCCACAGAATCAGCAAAAGCATCTCCCTCACAGAAAACAGCCTTCTGGTCCTGTTTCCTTCCAAATCCTGCATCCCCAAAGGCTGAGAATATGCACTAGAGTGACTCCAAAACAATTTTAAAAATGTGGATACATCATGTTATTTTCTTTTAACCTTGTCCTTTGAAAGAACAAGGTCTTCTTATCTTTAAAAGAAAAGTTTCAGTATGAAACTAATACTTGAATGAAAAACTTCTGCCTAACAATTCAAATCTTGCTAAATTCTGTACAGCCAAAGAACCTTTCTACATATCTCTTGCTAAAAAAGCTGATAGTTGGTACTATCAGCAATATCCAAGATATGAACAGTATGAGAAACCATGTGTATGTGTGTTTGCATATATGAATTAAAAAAATTTGAAAGTACATGCATATATAAGATACCTGACTGAATATGAAAAGATGGTCCTCAGTGAAAAAATTGGTAACAACTTATTAAAAATCATACCAATTATTAGAGAAATAGAAATACTAAATTGCTTACTACTGCAGAAAAAGCACCAACAGAAACCATCTTAGGGCTTGTTTTTTTTAAAAAAAAGAAACCAAGCCATAACCAAAACACAAAAATTACACTTCTGATACCTCACCTCTTAAACCATGGCAACATCATGAGTTTAACTGAAAACTGATACTAAGCAAAAAATTTACACTTTCAGAGAAAAGGTCTGAAGGACACTGAAACACTACATGGTCAGATCACTGGGGCTCAGTGGAACGAATGAATAGGATTGTTCCAGACTGAAGAGGCTTCCTGCATTTTCTTATAAATTTCTGTGTGCCACTCGCCACATTCTTCCTTTTCTTTATATCAAGTTATATAGTGTAACAGATTGAATGACCCTTGTTCATCTTAAGTCAGAATACCAAATGTGGATCAATCATCTAATGACCCATAAATTCACCATCACCAAGGAAAGAATACAATCTCTTTTAAAAACATTTGTGCTGATACCGCTGCCTTTACAGGTGCTGCAACTGAGCATTTTTCTATTGGCCTCAAGCATCTTTACCCAAGACTGCACAAAATCAATACTAGCAAAAATTTTACCTTTATCTTTCCCTTTTCACAAATATATAAACTACTTTGAAGCTTAACATGAAAATGAACCTGTCTAAATTATCATATTCATAATAACTGTATTATTATACAAATGCAGAACTTGCTGAAATCTAAAGGGAAGGTAATTCCAAAGTGGTAAGTCAAGACAGTGCTTTAATTCTGTTGTTACATATTGAATGGAAAGAAGTATTTGAAGCTCAATTTGTAGACGAGTCAAATAATTTGTGCAAAAGCCTACAAAGTCTGTATCTTGGTCAAGACTTATTCCATGAAAGCGGCTATGTTCAATATTGAAAATTCAAGTCACAGAAATATAACATGTTTGTCATTATATTGTTCTGCTAGATGCAGACACACACCTGAAATATCAATGTTTTCTCAATAAAGCAAATATTGCACTCACAGGTCAATGAATAATTTCAGTAGAAAGCAGGGAAGAAGAAATACACTTACTTAGTATTATTCTGTAGAAGAAGTGGCATTTGAATTTGGACATAATATGAAGAGTAATAGATTAAGACTTTTTCTATTGATTTTTATACCCCAGTCTTCCCTTGTTCCTTTTAGAAATAGACACATTGAGAAGAGGCTTTTAAAACACATTTCTAAGGAAACAAAGTAGCTAAGCATTATTTTAATAATAATACTTAGTGTTGGCACAATCTATGAACAGGGCAGGAAACCCCACAAAGTAGTCATGCAGACTAACATGCTAGCGCATGGAATGCTACAAAAATGACAGGATAAAGAAACTTTACGGGAATAAGAGTGCAAAGTTTTCAATTCTACTAATTTAGATATAGCAAGGCAATGGGGATCAGTGCTCTTAAAATTAATGTGTTGAAGTCATTAAGTCAGTCTGCTTTACAATAGCTTAAAACTATTCAACACTGCAAACTGCCTTCCACAACTTGAGATTCACAGCACCAAATCTTTCTCCATGCTCCTAGGACACCATAGCATAGGTCATGTGAATTCAGCACATTAGTATCATGATGCTAGTGTGCTTGCTGGGGTCTCCTTAACTAATTTTTTTTCACCATGTTTCTACTATCCTATCCAAGATGTTGCCTACTTCTTCCTCCCAAAAAGCATCTTTCATCTGTACTGTTTACAGCAACTGTTCTACAAGATGTTTAAAACACCTGCCAATCTACCAATAACTACAAACTTAGAAGTACTGAGGTATGTAACACCTTTCTCAGTCTCATTTCCCTATTCAGATCAGTTTTCAATGTAATTCTTACTCATACAAGTACACCTACTGTATTTTTGTTTATGTTGCTTTCCTTCAACATAAAACTATTTGTGATCATAGCCAGGGTCTGTAAAGTATGCATACACATCTTACAATGTGATTCAATAACAGTAATGCATATCTGAGTTAAGACGCAAGAAAACTTTGTTAACGAAAAACGTACTAGAAATCACATAGAAGCAGAGTTCTATCTCCATACCCTCCTTCAAAATACTGGAGGAAAAAAAAAACCAACCTGTTTTATTTCTCAAGGTCTTCTTGTGTCATTGACACAAATTTCCTTGTGAAAGGGTGTATGATTGTTATCGGTCTGGGGGTTGCCCTGACCCCAAACCGCTACAGATTCTGGATGTGTTCCTGTCTGACATGCCCTGGGTGATCCTGCTTTGGCAGAGGTGCTGGACTTGATCTCTAGAGGTCCCTTCCAACCCCTAACTTTCTATGGTTCTAACATTTGTCATCACAACAGCACTTCTACCAACTATCACCATTACTAGGAACAGGTAAAGCAGTTAAGAAAACATGTCTTTTTGGAGGAGAAACATGCCTATAGTCATCAAGTTGGGGAAAAGTAACACACAGTATTAGTGAGTGCTGGCACAGAAAACCAGAACAAGCCAGTGTACAGCCTCTGGTCCGCCTTCCCTCCTCCAAAAAGTCAAAACTGTGGTTATACTGCTCACCACTGTACTAATAGTAAGTAAAGCATGAATCCCACAAAAAATACCACCTCAGGAATTTTGCTCCTGGAGTAGGATTAAAAACAAATAAAGAAAACCTCAAACTTAAAAAAAACTTTATAAAGCCTGAAATTCTCAAGACACCTGAAATATATTCTGAAATACTTTCTTAAAACAGATTATTCTCATGGATTTTCATCATCCCTCCTCTTCTCCTTTGTGCATTTCTTCCTGCCATACTAATATTACCATGACAGCTCAGTAAATTTCATAAAATACAGGAGGGATCATGTTGTTGAAAGCCCATAAGTCTGAGTACATATATGCCCACAGGCTGCTGAGGTAACTGCTGTAACCAGCAGAATTTCTTGTCAGAATCACACAGTTTTAGCCTTCCTTCTCAGAGAGAAGTGCTGCAGGGTGGACACTATCTTAATCACAGATTGTTGAGTTTTCTTTGCCCACTGACTGGATCAAAGTGTCAGGAGAAAGTTACAAAAAAGCCAGCAGCTTTAAAGGATAGACAGGTCACTGCTGTGTCTCAGTTCCAGCAGTCTTTTCATCCTAACTTATGTTAAACTATTACTCCTCCAATACCAAGTACACAACTCTGACATCAACTGCAACCTCTAAGAGGTAGCACAACACATAAAGAAACCCTGTACATCAAGGAAACTCTTTTCTCAATTTGTGAGGCAAAAAAAACCCCAACATTCATAACATGTCTCTCACTGTCTGGACAGAGCACGTATACAACACAGAAACACTCCCTCTCTGCAAATAATGAGAAAATAACAGACTTTTAAGATGGAGTGTAGGTCAATAATTTTAATTTAATTTTCATGTTGTGATATTTTGTTGGGTTCATAGACTCAAACATATTTGTATATCTAATAAGAGTTCAATGCACATGGAAAGTGCATTCACATACTACAGAAATAATCTGCTTGCTGAAATGAAACTACAAGTTAGCATCAAGATTAAAACCTTAGATAATTATGGTTTTATGTTGGCCCATTTCCTTGCTCCCAAAATAGCTGAATTCTACAGTAAGCTCTTATAATCTTTTGTTAGGAAAGACAGAATTTATTTACCCACTATTAACCCAGTCTTGGTGGTCTATTATGTTTAGGATTGTATAAAGTTTATTCACATTTGGAAAACAGATTCTTTTAAATCCCTTTTCAAAAGTAGCTGTGATATAAACATCACTCTATAAATCCACGGGTCATCCACATTTTGAATAGCATATGCCGTTCTGGTTTCCCACTCTCAAATAGGATGGGAAATAATAAGAAAAAGTTCAGCCTTTGAAAAGACTAACAGTAGGTTCGAAGGCCAGCTCAAAAGAAGTGATAAGAAAACTGTAACTCCTCTGTCTAGAAAAAGAGATGATAGAGACAGGAATAGGGCAGAAATCCATAAATCTCAGATTGGAAAGGAACATGTGCCTAGAAATCATCTGTTCACTTCCCCTTCCAATAAAAGGACCAGAAAACAAAGGCACATCACAGAAAACAGTGACAGGATAAAAGCAAGATGAAACAAGATAATGTAGTACTTCATGTAACAAGCTGTGGAAATCCCTGTCAACTGTTCCAATGGCTTTAGAAGGACCAGACAAGTTAATGGAAGAGAAATCTGTTGAAGGTTGCTGTGTATCGCCACTACTAGAGCAAGCCCCTGAGGCACAAATAACTGGAAGTTGAAGAATTACTCAAGTTAAAGTATCACATGTACCTTTCCCCTTCTATAGTCTTTTGCTTTTGGCACCTGGGCTAGCTGGCTTTTTGGTGGGACCTCAAGATGGCTACGCAAATGTTTATAAAAAAAGCAAATGGAAACATTTTACTTTTTAAAGTAAAATTTTTTTTATATACTGCTTATACTGATAAACATGGCATTTTATTCATACAGTTTGTGAATTTCCCACAGTTAATCCTCATTAGAGTTTCTACAAAAGAGCTCTTGTACAGGAGTTGTCGTCAAATGAACACGTTGTTGAGAAGCAGTTAGGAACTGGAATACTGTGTTACTTGTTAGAACGCAGCTATCGACTCTGAAGCAGAACCTGTATGACAATTCCAAAAAGATAACACTTTGGATAGTTAGTCAAGGTTTCTATTAGAAACGAATGATATTTGTTATGCAAACACTAGGCAGAGACATGAATCTTTTGAAGAAAGTCATGTCAGTTTTCTAGCACTTTTTATAAGATTCATGTCAGCTGCCTTTCTTAACATGAAGTCTTTTTTGACTGGAATTATTCTGCAATGCAGAGCTGTTGCGTCAACATTATACAAATGAACAAAAGCATTACAGGGTCAAAATAGCACAAGAACTCTTTATATCAGTTAAATATATATTATTCCCCTCTACTCTGCACTGGTGAGACCCCACCTCGAGTACTGTGTCCAGTTTTGGACACCCCAGTTTAGAAAAGATAGAGATTTGCTGGAGAGAGTCCAACGCAGGGCCACCAAGATGATTAGGGGAGTGGAACATCTCCCTTATGAGGAGAGGCTGAGA
>JAOEGS010014125.1:0-29225 GCA_025447755.1 Corythornis vintsioides
CTATAGCAAGCGAGGGCAACAGGTTTTTCCTTTTTTTTTCCTTTTTTTTTTTCTTTTTTTCTTTTTTTTTTTTCTTTTTTTTTTTTTTTTTTTTTTTTTTTTTTTTTGGTGCATTTCATTTCTTTCTCCATTTCTTACCTAAAATAAGGGAGTGTTTGGTGGCTGCACTGACAGTTGGCAGGATGTGCATTATTTAAACGCTATGGTTGTTTCATGTAACTCTTGTATGTGATTTTTTTTCTTTTATCTGTTTCAGGCCCCTCCAAGGCATTCCTTGCTCACAATGTATAGAACAAAAGTCAGTTTGAAAGACCGTCAGCAACTTTATAAACTGATAATTAGTCAGCTGCTATATGATGGATACATAAATATTGCTAATGGCTTGATAAATGAGATAAAACCACAATCAGTCTGTGCACCATCTGAACAGCTGCTGCACCTGATTAAGTTAGGTAAGCTGGAATGAAAAGCTAACATGAAAATCTAGTTTCTCAATCCTAAACTTAAATCCTTATGAATTAGGACGTTAGCCTTACTAAAAAGGCACCTTTTATGCAAGTGCCATGTCTAATAACAGCATTTTGTATGCTTGGGTGCAGCCTTTGCCTCCCTGGCCTTTTTGGAAGAGCATCTGGCTCAGTGTTTTGTCTCCAGTAAGCATTAAAGCAAAACAGGTTACTGAGGGTTATCTGAACTTCTGCTTGGTATCCTGAGTGACTGGCAGCCTTCTGAAAATACTCCCCAGTAAATGGGATCATGGAGTCCACAGATCCAATAGAAAATTGACCCACACAGTTCTCTGCCAACTTTAGAGATGCCTTCGTTTTGATTCTTCCTGACAGCCCTGGAAGGGGAGGAAGCCCTTCCCTTGGCAGTCTTCACTGGCCTTGATATACCAGTCTCCAGAAAATGAGCTTCACAGTCTAGGGTCTCAGCAAAGGTACCTTCTGCTCCCCCTCTGAGGGTACCTCTGTGCTCTAGTGTGTAGTCAAAATACCTGTGCTGCTGTTGAAACAAGCTAAGTTACTGGAAGAGATGTAACCGTAAGATCGTGTCTTCTCTGTAGCGTAACTGAACTGGTTCTGCTGCCTGAACCGGCGGAGTTCCAAGGGTATAAATATGCAAAACCTTGTGTCTGAGATCAGAATGCCAGACTTGCCATTTGTAGATTAAAGTCACAAACTGTTGTTCTGTGTCATTTTGATTGGTTGATGATCACAGTTAGGCACTTAGCTGAAAATTCTTGTGATAGCCCAGTTACCAGTTCCAGTGCTGAACTGTCTTTTGTTCTGTAGATGCATCCTGGAAATAATAAATAAAATCTTTAGAGTGGGTGTGAAGAGGAGTACAAATTTTCATTTGCAATGCTGGGATAGCTGCTTATGGAGTAGGTTTTATTTTTCCTTCAATGCAATAAACCATCAAAGAATCAGTAAATGCTTCCATTTTTGTACTTTAAATCTCACGTAGTAGTGTTGGGGTTTGATTCTCCCTTTATGAATTGCTGGCTAGAAGCCTGTTGGTGGCTTCAGTAAATTCTTGTCAAACGTGTGCCAGTCCTTCCCACCGTGCAGTGTTTGCTGGCTGTATTTCCCAGGTTAAGAGCTGTGTTCTCCTCTTGTGTAGCCAGAGAACCTCTCATTTCTGCCGGGAGGGCTGCTGTGAGCTGAACCCGCTCTGGTCAGCAGGAGCTGCTCCAGAAGCTGAGGAGCAGGTTGGCCTGGGTTAAGCGCAGGGGCTTCTCTCTTTTCAGGCATGGAGAACGATGACAGCGCCGTTCAATACGCCATCGGACGGTCGGACACGGTCGCTCCGGGCACGGGAATCGACTTGGAGTTCGATGCCGACGTCCAGACCATGTCTCCCGAGGCGTCGGAATACGAGACCTGCTACGTGACGTCCCACAAGGGGCCATGTCGCGTGGCCACGTACAGCAGGGACGGGCAGCTGATCGCCACGGGATCTGCCGACGCCTCCATAAAGATCCTGGATACCGAGCGGATGCTGGCCAAAAGTGCCATGCCCATCGAGGTAAAGCACCCTGAGTTCCTGAGCTGCTCTCTGAGCCGGGGCTGTGCCCTGGAGCTGGCTCAGCGGGTTGGGCTGTGCCTGCCTCCCCGTATTCCCTACTCCAACGGCGGCGCGTAACGTACCCTTGAAGAAAAGGAAGAACTGGGGCAGGTATATCCCTGTGACTTCTGGCAGCACTCTAGGGAACAGAGCCAGAAATTACCTCTGGTAATTGCTGCTGATCGCTGTGTTGTATCAACACAGTTTGGTTTTGAACCCATTTCCACTTCTGGAAACTGCAGCCTCCAGTGACCGTTTCACAGAACACGAGTTGTTCAGTTGACCTTTGCAAAGATACAGGGGGTCTTAATAATCTATAAGAGGCCCTCATCTAAGTGAGATAGCAGTGATGATGTGCCCAGGCACCTGTCAGTAAAGTAGCTTTTGTTTGGCCCCTCTGACAAGCATATAAAGTAGTTTTCCTGTCAAAAGCACCTTCTGTTTCCTAATGCTAACTTGTTCAATGGTCTTTGTAGGTCATGATGAATGAGACAGCACAGCAAAACATGGAAAATCACCCTGTTATTCGGACTCTGTACGATCACGTGGATGAAGTTACATGTTTAGCTTTTCATCCAACAGAACAGATCCTAGCATCTGGTTCAAGGGACTACACACTTAAATTGTTTGATTATTCAAAACCTTCAGCCAAAAGAGCCTTCAAATACATCCAGGTTAGATACAATACCAGTTCAGAGCAAGCAAAGCTTGAATGTACTGAGGTATCAGTGAGCTGAATTGTGTCTGAGTCTATAAGTGGTTCCGTGTGTAGCAGGCAGCTACAAAATTTGCAGACGTTATGCTAACGATGCATTAGGAGCTTTTGCATAATGGAGGCCCATGTTCTTTAAATGCAGCTCCTGCCTGCTTTTTGTTAATCTAGGCCAAATCTAGCGTGGGTAACTTTGAGCTCAGTCACTTTATCTTTGTTTTGGAGGAGAGCCTGGGATGATGCAATGGTGGGCTTTGGGGTGTGTGACTGGCTGACAAAGCCTCCTGTCATTTTTTATGCAATATCCCAAAAACAGTCGGGCACTGCAAGATGCTCTGGGAGAAAAACTGATACATTTAAAGGGAGCCTGTCATTTTAATTCTATAGGAACCATTTTCTATTCTGCAAAAACAAGACACATTATGCTAGCTGATATTTTAACTAAGTTTTTAGCCTTGTAATGCCACCAGTTCCATTTCAGATTTTTTTTCTCTCTTACACCAATTATGTATTTTTGATCAAACAGGAAGCAGAGATGTTGCGCTCAATTTCTTTTCACCCTTCTGGAGATTTCATACTTGTGGGTACCCAGCACCCTACTTTACGACTGTATGATATCAATACTTTCCAGTGTTTTGTGTCTTGCAACCCTCAAGATCAGCACGCGGATGCTATATGCTCAGTGAACTACAACTCAAGTGCAAACATGTATGTGACGGGGAGCAAGGATGGCTGCATCAAGCTGTGGGACGGGGTTTCCAACCGCTGCATCACTACCTTTGAGAAGGCCCATGATGGAGCTGAAGTCTGCTCTGCTATTTTCTCCAAAAATTCCAAGTATATCTTGTCGAGTGGCAAAGACTCTGTAGCTAAACTATGGGAGATCTCCACTGGTCGAACCCTGGTCAAATACACAGGTACGTGGTAGGTCTTTCTGACCCGTGGCAGTGCTGGTGATACTGTGGCAGAGAATAGTAATTCTTAGGGCAATGAGAGGCTGCTGCTATGAGGGGAAATTGTCCCAAATCTTTGAAAACACTTAATGTAGACTAATGCCAGGAGAGAAGCTTGTGATTCCTGTGTTAGTCAGTGTAAGCTTACTCACTGTGAGTACATGGTGACTTTTGTGATGTTGTGACTTCTCTCCAAAGCAATGGAGTAATCACTAAATCAGGGAAGAGGAAAAAGGAGCAGCACTGCCCTAAGGATAGGAACATTTGTGTAGATGGATTTTCTCTCTAGTTTCCTTTAGTATATTTTAAAAACACTGGTTATTGATACAAAACAGTGTAATTTTTCTTGCTAGTGATCTTTTAATTTTACTTTTCTACTGATTGCTAGACTAGGGGCACAGTTGGAACTGAAAGGGTCAAAACTAACACCAAATCATTTCTGGCTGGTGTATGCCACTTTCCTGCCAACTACCCACCCAGACAAGGAACTGAACCTACTCTGGGGCAGTTTTGACCATTAGATTCTTGTGCAAAAGATGGCTTTAGTAATCGTGGCAATAGTCTGAAAAACAGCTACAGCTGCTTGCTGCTTTTTCCCCCTTGTTTTCCAAGGATGCAGTTCTGTGCAGGGTAGTCCTCCTAGGAGCATGCTGACAATACTGTGCTTTGATCTCGGCAGGACTCAAGAAACTGTGAAGCATGTAGAAGCTTTTCGTGTGATAGCAGCTGTTTGATGGTGGAAGCTTTTTGGTCAAGCAGCAACTTTTTTAAGAGTCATAGTATAAAAGATGAGAGGATGTTAGATATTTTGTGTATCAGCTTTCGGGATGTGTAGAGTCCTTTTTTTGTCCTCGAGCTCTATCTTGCTGTCAGCCAGCAGGGTGCAGCACCTCCTCGATAAATTTTGCAAAATACCAGGTAGGATGGAGATGTGTTCGTTGCAAAGGAAATGCCTGTATATGAAACACACCTTCTGTTTGAAGGGTATGGAGGGGAGGTGTGGCCAAGGAAGGTCATACAACACGTGCGGTGAAAGCAAAAGTTGTTGTTGGTACTGAAAGGATGTGTGTTGTACTGTCTGTGGTTTTCCCCTGAGTTACAGCTGTATCATACAAAAGATAAAAGGCAGAAGTGCTGGTAAAGTTCTGTGACTGCATTACTACGGAGAGGTTGGATTTGACTGGATGTTTGGAGTAGTTAAAATTTCTTACAGCACAGAAATATTCATGAATATAACTATGAGAGAATATTAATCATAGATTCACCTGGAAGTGGTAGAACAACTCAGAAAATAAGGTTCCTTTGTAGACTGCAGAAACTTATATTAGTGGGAGATTTATTCTTAGGTCTTTGAAAATTTCCTAGAACTGAGCCAATTTGGGTTAATATTTTGCTGCATAATTCTAGGAGCTGGTTTGAGTGGACGACAGGTACACAGGACACAAGCTGTCTTCAACCACACAGAAGATTATGTGCTGCTTCCAGATGAAAGGACCATAAGTCTCTGCTGCTGGGATTCAAGAACTGCTGAACGGAGGAATCTGCTTTCTCTGGGGCACAACAGCATTGTCCGGTGCATTGTGCACTCCCCCACCAACCCTGGCTTCATGACCTGCAGTGATGACTACAGGGCCAGGTTCTGGTACCGACGATCAACGACAGACTGAGGACAGGTTCCTGAAGCACTGATGATCCAGATCCCATCCTGTGCTGATTGTCCTGCCAGAGCTGCCTGGATGAAAGCTCTGCTGTGGCTGCTCTAATCCTCTCGAGCCTGGCAGAAGAACACCAAAATACTGAGACTAAGCTTTGCACCACGCTAATTTTTTTTATTAGTGTGTGTGTGTGGCATTAATTTTTCTAAGTCGTCTCTAGCTGTGCTCAAGGAGTGTGTTGGAGTGGAGGGGGGTGGGGAGAATAAATCAATCCTTGCAGGAAGGGTTAGACTTGTTCTCCAGTCTTTCTAAATCCCGCAGAAGATAATGTGACTGTGTCTTGCTCAAACTGGGCAGTATGAGCCAGTTCTGCTCTGCATTGTATCTGTGCAGTCCCTCTGAAGTCTTGTTTACAGAATGGATTACACAAATAACAGCAGAATTTGGCAAGTATTTTGATGAAGCCTTAAGCTGCCTTCAGTTCTAATTCATTCTTTGTAAAGCTCTGTTTTGTATCTTTTAGTCTGGGGGAGGGTTGGTGGTTTTTGGTTGTTTTTTTTTTGTTTTGTTTCTGTTTGTTTTGGTTTTTGTTTTTTTTGGGTTTTTTTGGTTTTTTTTTAACTGGCCAAGTGGACTTTCAATTCTGAGCAAGTTTTGTGCCATAAGAATTTGAAACTGGATTCTAAATGATTTAGATGAATAAAAAAAATATGTTCTAGTTCCGGTATTAAAGCTTAGACTTGAAACCTCATCTTCTTTCGAATTTATCTTAACAAGTGGGACCTCAAAGTAAAGTCAGATCTTCAAGGCCTTTTTGAGGAACATTCACACTGCAGCTGTCCAATGTGGCAGTGCTGTGGCTTGTGAAAATGAGCAGTTCTGCTGTAGAGACCCTTAGAATCTTCTCAAACTGTTGTGTTTAAATTTCTGTATATGTACCACAGAAATGTCACTTTGCTTCATCTCATTGAGAAATTTTCATTCTGTCTGCTATACAGCACTTCAACTGCCTTTTTTAATCTTTTAAAAACCCAGACTCTCCTTTATCTCTGATAGTCCCAACTCTCCCAGGCCTCGTCCTCTTCAACAGAAGTACAGATCACTAAGAAACTGTGCTTCAAACTTCCCTAAGTTTGAAAATTCACTACTTGTTTTTACAGGTAGTTGCCTGTGGAGTCCAAACTTAATCATTTGATCATTCTTGGACAGTGCTCTTGGGCCTCACATTGGGGAGGCCTCCTTTAGTCAGAAGTTCAGCGCTTGGTTTCTGAATTTTTAAATCTAAGATTGTTCTTACTGCTGAATTAACTTTGCATTACCACTGAAGTGTCTTGTCAAGGGCTGATGAGGGTACAGATTTTGTCTGTATTTAAATAAAGATTACCTTTTTAAAAGATATTTAATACATTATGAAAATTGTTTTTTGTTGGTTTTTTTTTTCTATATTACAAAGGAGAAAGTGACCAAACACTGGATGCCTCTGTCTTTGGATGTGTGTTAAAGCTTGGTGAATTTGTTGTGTTACATCTGAATCCCATAAAGCTATAGATTTACAGTATAGGGGGTGGGATTTTTTTTTTTTTTTAACAGAGAATTTTTTTCTTAAAAGCTGCTGCTATGCAGAAATACATATTTGGCTTAGCAATCCTCTTTTTGGAAGGGAGGCAGAGGAGCAGTTTCTAAACCTTTGGAAACATGGGAGGCATGAGTTAGTTCTGGTGGCATTTTTTTTTGGGTGGAGAAATGAAGAGAACAAGAGATTGGTGAGAGGGAAAAGGGAATCCTGATACACAGTTATTGATGTGTACTGGACATTGCCAACAGCTCTCTGCTGTTACAGGCAGCCTCTGGAAATGGTTTGAGGTTTTTTTGGAATGCCACGTTAAAAGTTGTCCATAAGTAAAATGTTTGCTAGTAGTGTTTGGACTCTGCTATTTTTAAAACACCATTTTGGTATTTTATGTATTAAACCACTCCTGTGGTTGGTAAATTCACCTCAAGGTTTGTTAATTCTGTCATCTTTTAACTTGCACTGTAGAAATGAGTTTTATTCTGTAAATGCACAACTGTCCTGACACCTTTCTCTCTGCTCATACTGTATGTTGTCTTGCTTGAGGCTGGAAGAAAGAAGGGCTGAAAGAAGCTTAACTTCTCCTATTTGGGTATGTAATGCCACCCCGGGGTGAAATAGCTCAGTACTACAGCATGGTGGAGCTACTCCGGTACCTGAAGGTTCATGCGGGTAGGAGAGCTAGCGGGTGGAGGCTGCTCCTGTACAGCATCAGAGCCAGCAGGGTGGCCTGCAGTACAGAGGAGCTGCAGCTGCATCGTGGAGGACAAGGTTGTGCACACACAGTCATCCTCTGCATCTGCTTGAAGAGGAGTGCATCTTTCCACCCTGTGAGTAGCTCAGTGAACACTTGTTACTGCTGCTGTCAAGGGAGGCTTCACCCTCAAAGGTGTTTGTGGCAGTAGCATCCTGTGCAGCCACTTGCCTTTCACAGCTCCTTTGTGTCTCGGTATCCACATCCCAGCGAGCTGCTCTGCTCAGAGGAGAACTGTTATACTCGGGACTTACCACCTCCTCCAGAAAGGCTCCAGCACTTGTCTGAAGGTCCAGTGGATCCATCTACGTGACCTATTCTTGCTTTTCAGAAGAAGCAGCTATGGTGGAAACTTGGCCCCGTGCTGCCACAGCTAATGCATAGGGCCGATGAGCCATGCTGATGGGAAAGCAAAGCAACTTTGGAGACAAGTCATAATTAGTTTTGTTTCTTCTGGCTTTCAGCATTCTTTGGCATGCTGAGCTGGCAGGCAGTAACTGGCACAGGGCTCTAGAGAAAGGCTTTCCTAAAGGGCCTCTTCTGGAATTAAGTTTGTTTGCCACCCGTTAAAACGAGTTCAAGCTTTCTGCTTACAAGGGGGTAATGGGTCTGGGATCATTGTATCTCACTTCCTGGACAAAGAGGTTGTCTTTCACCAGAGCTACCCTGAGAGATTGAATCCCAGGGAAAAAATGAAATGCAATAAAGGAAAAGTGATTCTGATAACTCTAGTTGAGGTTGGGAAGTTCTCCATCTGGCTGCAGGAAACCCTTCAACTGTGGTGCAGCAGAACTGCTCTGCTCTCTGGGCATCACAGGACAGGAGCTGGAGCCCTCTCATGGCCTTGGATACACAACTAGGAGGGGCCCTGCACCGAGCACGCAGTGTGATGCTGATACTTAAAGTTTTCACAAGGCCCCTGTATAACAAAAAATTACAGAGTGCCTTAAAGTTGAGATGATTTTGAAAGGTATTAAAAATGTTCTCTTTGAAGAGGAGTCCTAAATTGAGAGGATGGTGGCAGTCATTTCTATCAAGGGTTATGCAGTTCCTTGAGGTCTGTCGTATTCTTATTACATTTCTAAAAGAGGAAACACAGGAACATGCAGCAAAACGGAGGGGTGAGACTTCTGCCTGCGGTTAATTGCGACAAGCTGGTGACAGAGAGATCAAGGAAAATTCCACTGGCAGACAGACTTTCTCACTTTTAGATGCTAATAGGGCTTCTCTGGCTTTCATTCTCTTCAATCTCATCTGTTGACGCGGAGATTATCCCTCATGGCAATATTCTCTGCAAATTCCTTAGTGCTTCTAGGGGTGTTGCTGTCAGATGTGCTTTAGTGAGACGTAGTTCCCGACAGGGTGACTGTGCAAAGCCACAGTCTCTTCATCCTGCTGTAATTGCTCCAAGTGACGCTGCTGGTGAACGACAGCAATGGATGAAACCAGTAGAATCAACAGAACTGCAAAGGTATGTCTGGTAATTTGTTGGTTTGTTTTTTGGGTGTTTGTTTTTGTTTGTTTGTTTGTTGGCTTTTTTTTTTTATTACAGCATATACATAATTAAGACAGCATATACATAATTAAGAAAAAAGGGGTCTAGAAGAGGGTTTGGTGTTTGAATTCATCATGGTACTTGGTGATGTGGGAAAGGTTTGCTATTCTCAGCTCCAGGTGGATGGAGGGCTCTCTATGATGCTCACGTACCTACTGTCTTCCTGTGCTTTTTATTGTGGCACAACCAGTAACTGGAAGAAACGTCTTCTCAGGGAGGACTCTGAATAAAGCAGGATTCCCATATAGCAAATACATGAGAATAAACATATCTGTGAAATAACATATACATATCTGCAAGGTTCCACCTGTCTTGCTGCTCTCCTCTAGTAACTTTTGTCAGAGACTTTTCAGTGACCTGTTGCATGATAGATAATTTCCATACCTTACATGCAAAACAGAAGAAATTTTTCTGTACTATATTTGTTTCTTCCGAAAGACTGGAACTAGTTTATAAGTTTTTTTACTTTTTTTTTTAATTAATGTTGCATCTAGAATAGTTCTATATATACATATAGACAGAATGCTGCAGCTATAAAGGTTAGAGAACACTGAATTCTTGATTCAAAGTCAGTGCCTTGATTGATCCACTGTCTGCAAGTCTAATAAGCAGTGTAATTTAATTATTATTGTCATCTTGCCTTATTATCTCAGTGTTTACTGTAAATAAATTGTGAGCTGGAAGTTTGACACAAAATTTAGTGTGGGGGGGAAAAGCTTAGTACAAGCTGGATGAGTCATTTTTTTACATTCAACATATTCCATTGAGGCATGTAAAGGTAAGAGGACTATTTTTCATGTTAAGTCATCAGAAGTTGATGGAGAACATTATTCGTTTCTATACAGAGATAAGAGTTTCTAGATATTTTTTTAGTATTCTTGAATGGATTTCCAATGGCTAAATAAATGTAGTGGTAGCAACCCAATTCCTTATTCTGCTGGGAGCCCTTTAGTTGTAGCTGTAAGCACACCCAGTCAAATTTAGCTGGGTAACAACAGAAAAAGCAAATTATTTTTCATGCTATATGATTTATTAAATGTTTATAAGGCTCCTACAGCCCCAGCAGTACCATTTATTCTAATATTTGAGTATTACACTTAATACAAATACACACATGATGTGTTTTGTCTGCTATCTGGACTTCTTGATGCACCACCCACCAACCATCAGTAGCTTTACTGTGGCAGGTAACATGCTGCAGCAAGTACTCCACCTTCACCAGCAAAACCCTTCCTGAGAATGAATTCAGCATAGAAGCCCAGCCAGAGAAATGATGTCACTTCTACCCTGTTGCACATACACCTGTCACAGTGTCTGCACAGGAAGCATTGCACTTGGTGGTGCAATGTGTAGCCCAGTTACCATGACAGCTGCTGCTTGGGAAATGGCTCTCCTACCTTTGGACAACATTTTTTGTGCTGTTGCCATAGGAAACCTATGAGCCGTTTTTTAAACACCCATCAAGTTGAAGGTTGTGCTCTCATTCCACAAAGACCAGTTCACCTGTTCCCCTCTTGTCCACTAACAAACGTGTGAAGAACGACGTGAAGTTTGTTTCTGTGAGCTCCTCCCAGCTGGGGATGTCTGAGCCTACAGCTCCATGGCCCCAGTGCCTGCTGCTGGCCCCTGACTGAGCAAGTAGTTACTTAAATAGCCAAGAGAAAATACTGGGGAGAATGGTCTTCATTTTCCTGAGCCTCAGACAATAAATTCAGAGCTGTTCTCAGGACTGCAGGTTGGTGGAAGTGGACTCAATGCCCAGCTTAGCTGGTGAGATCCTAGAAGTAAAACTTCATTTCTATCATGGGCAGAACAATCTTAACCCAGGTAATTTTCACCTCATTTAGTTTATTCCCAGTTAGAACAAGCTTCTAATCACTGATTTTGTTGACTGAGAAAGAACAAACCATGAACAATTAAGCAAGCACTTCTGTAAGTGCCTTTCCTCCCTCTTCTCAGTCTCAATTTGTCTTATTTGTGGGGGGTAGACTCAGTCTAAAAAAAAAAAATAGGAATAATAAAAAAATAAAATCCAAGGCATTCACTTGAGCTACTTTGTGCCAGGAATTCTTTCCCATTTGGACAACTGTATTAGTTGCTTGTCTATCCTAGCCCAAGCCCAGAGGTGAAGATTTTGTTGAGAAAGCATTTTCAATTCAGCATTTTCTATTCAGGACACATTGCTTTTCCAGTTATATGATTGTGGGTTGGGAGCAAGTGTCTAACTTCGTCTTGAAACTACCATGGAAAGAGGAAGGAAAAGACTTGCCAGAGAAAAGGCAGCGTGTACAGAAGCAAAACCAGTAAAAGTTTGCAAACCCCAAGCTATTCACAAGTACAAAATTGTAAAAAACTGTTAATTTGCTTAAGCATAACCTGGACAGAGCTGCTAAGCAAAGAGCATCTATGAATAATCTTAAATAAGACAATGATTGATTGATTGATTATTTAATATTCAAAGAAACAAAACCCTTCAGATGCTGTTAATATTTAGCTTTCCTCCTCACGTTTTCTGCTTCTGAACAGTAAGATCTCAGTGCTTTCCACAACTTCAGTTATCTAGAGACCTGCACGTAAAAAAAACAAAGTACATCAAAACACTTCTAAGTTAAAAAAACCAAACCAAAACAACCCACAAACATGAGTAAAAAATGATGCTGCAAAAATACTTTAAAATCCAACCCTTGCGTTCTGTTTCATCTCCAGTACCCTGTTAAGATACAGCTGCAAAGCAGATCAGGCATTTCCCCGGGGAAGTGGGTCTGCAGGAGGGACATCTGTGTGTCCTGCACCAGGCCCTCATTACCATCAGCAGCTGCAGACCAATTGCACCGTGAAGATAATTGTGCTACGTAATTAGCTCCTTCGTTCCAAATAGCTGCTCCCCTCGGGGGGCTTCCAGAGAAGGCAGGAGGCTGGGCATTTGCTCTTCATGCTTCCAGAGCAGGCCCTCCAGTGCTCCCGTCTGATTTGCTGGACGTTGCTGGGTGGAGAAGGGCTGAGGGAGACCTCGCCCCCTTCCTTAGGTGATGGAGTAACGGGGAAATAGGAGGCAACAAAATGAAGCTCAATGTAAGTACTAGAATATTTTCTCTTTCAGTTAAAGATTTTATGTAGTGGAAGTGTCCTTAGTAAGACCTGTGTCTGTGAGGGTGCATTTTCAAATCGTGCTGTGGATCCTACTTACGTGCTACTAACAGAGCATGTGGCATTAATTTTTAAAGTACCATCCAAGTTAGGATGACAAAAAGGCTTTATCAAGAAAAAAGGTATGGTTAAGAAGGGTGAGGTTTTGTGCTTTACGTATTAGGCAATAATACGCCTTATTAAAAAAATTTCCATGAATGAATGGCTCAGGCTGGCCATATGAATACCCCTTGCTTCCCCATTTTCTTAGAAATAATGAGCTTAAATGATTAATACTTGAACTTTACATTTGCTTGAAAAAAAGGTGATGAGTTTTGCCTGATTACTAGAAAATGAGTAATAGAAATGTTTTAGCAACTTGAGTCACTCTTTTTGATGAATAAAATGTCAAGTCATCTCAATATGAGTTATACCCTAGGAGAAGGACTGCCCGTGTCCTGCAGTGCTCTTTGCAAAGAGGATTGAAGCTTCGAAAAGGGAAAGGAGTGGTGGGATCGTTCCTTTGTAGGAAATGCTTCTTTGCTCTGGGAGGAGGGGAAAGCGAGTGGATGGATCAAATCCATTTTATAGTTGTACCAAGTCAGTGTTTTTGCCCAGATCCAGCGCAAACACCGAGCATTCAGCAGAATGTCTTTGGCTGCGGAGCTCCCGGAGTCTTACAGGTAACCTCGGCTGAGGTTACAGCCGAGCTCGGGCAGCTCCGGACGGGCAGGGGCTGCGCGGTCCCCGTGTGCCCCGTGTTAATGGCAGGGCAAGGGACAACGGGCAGCTGAAAAAAATATGCCCCTCTTCTCGCAGAGAAATATTAAAACTTCAGATAAATACGTCTTTGTCCATAAGGGTGGGCTTAAAAAAAAGAAGTAATGTTTCGGGGCAATGAGCTGGAGGAAGCGGCAGCCTCTGGGAGTCGTGGTGTTGCTGGTGATTCATTATGAATCAGAACCCCCACCCCGAGCCCCTGCTCTTGCTGTCGCTTCTGCCGCGTCCAGGCAATCGGCAGAAGCTCCGGCGCAACCCCTGCCGGGCTGTGCACCACGAGGAAGAATAGACAGCAGTGGCTGCTAATGAAAAATTCAGTCTGCTCCTGACAGCCTGTCCTAGAAATTTCTTGCCTCTTTCAAGGACCCGGCTCTCATGAGTCTCGGAGAAGCATCTGTTGTTTAGGAGGCAGAAGGAGAACACTTGTGCTCATCTCATCAGCACTTTAAATCCATGGATGTTGTAGTAAAATGTAACTAAGAAATCAGAAAGCAAAAAAAAAATAATTTGGTGCATAGGGTCAAAAACCTGGATAGTAGTAAGAACCAAAATCCAGAAATGCACATGCATATGAGTTTTAAATATAAGGAAATGTCAAATTATTTTTCCTTAAACATGGGCACGAGACCACACATGTAAAAATGCTATAAATGGGAATGAAATCTCGATTCCATTGAGAATGAGGGAGGGCAAGGTGGAGGAAGAGTGTCTGTAGTGTCGAATTCTAGCTGTGTTAAAAGTAACTACATTTGTGGAGAAAAAAGAGTTTGGGGAAAAAATAACAGAATTGGCTTGTAATTGCCACTCCTGTGTCACTGACTGATGTGAAGTTCCCAAATTTCTAGGTGCTTCTGCCTGAAGTTTAAAACCTGGTTGTTCTTTATTGTATCAAAAACTGATTTGACAATTAAGAATTTTAAACCTTTTTATTACCACCTCTCCGAAAATAAATTAACCCTTGGATAGGCAATAAAAGCAAGCCCTGATATTAACTCTGTGTTGAAATTCACACAAGGTCTGAAATTTCTGAATGACAAAAACTCTTATGTCCCAAAATACACGGTAGAAGGACCTTCTGCAAGTAACTGGAAATGTTGCACATCAAGTGGGATGTGCAAGCCCCAGGGCTAGAAGGAAGGCATGTGCATGTAGAGAGAGATCTGAGTGTTTAGAGTAATTTTTATTTTTTTTTTCTATGAATGTTGAGCACATGAACTCTCTCTACAATTAACTGAATTGGGGAAAACTTAAGCTGACTCAGCTAGGCTAGCATTTAAAAGGGACTTCTCTGGGAAGCATGTTCCCAGCAAAAGGGGCAGTGGAGAATGTTTATTTCTTTGGCTTTGTTTGAGGTGAAGAGATTAACTGGAAACAGTACTGTAAACATGTCAGAGGGTGTCAGTGATGCATGAACATTACTGTTTAGCAAACATAACCCGCTGCCACTTAGTTGTATCTTTTCCTTCTCAAATATTTTAAGTCCTGCAATAAAAGTGTTTGTAAATTTATTTCTTTTTTGATGTGCAGAAAAAAATATTTGCCTTCTACACAAAAGAAATGTCTATGTTTAGAACGATTTTTTTTTGTAATAATTTTAATAGTTTTTTTAAGAAGCAAATTTAAGACTAGTGATTATTATTCTTTTATTTATTTATTTATTTGAAAAGCTGTGTAGTAGTATAATACCTACATAACAAATTAAATACAATAAGAGATGCTTTCAGCTACACAAGAACTTTTCTTGACACCTAAGGTAACTGAGCCCGTGTTAGCAGAGATTTTGGACTGTAATTCAGTATGGTTGGCTTAATATATGCGAGTAATTTGCACTGCTTTAACGAGGCCATGGACCTTGGGTGAGGAGAGCAGTGTCTCAGGAAGAGGCTTCAGAGGAGGCAAACTCTGTTTTCTAGCTCTGCACCCTGTCATCATCTTACTAAAACCTGCCAAGTGAGAAAAGAGTAACAGCCCTGTTTGCTGAGGTGCTTTCTCATGGGGCAATGAACTGGCTTTTAAGATGTCTCACAAGATTTTTTTTCCAGGGCTGCTGAAAGGGAAGAAGCAACAAACACCAGAGAAGGGAAAACACTTAGATCTCACCTGGGTTGCTTTGGTATGTGTTGTGCTGGAGATTAAGGAGATCCTATAGAATAATGAGGAGCTCTCCCCAGCTGGCCCTGGCTGGTGTTTTGTAGGTGATAGGGCTGGACAGCCAGTTTCCACTTCTCTGGTAACACAGAGAAAATGCAGATCCCTCTGACCCCAAAGCACAGCTTCCTCCCAGAAAAGCATCCTGTAAGGTCTCTGTGATCCTGGGAATGCAGTTACTTGTTTATAGTTAATGGCAGCTCAGAGATGCTTCTTCTTGCATGATAGAAAGGGGCTGCTGCAGTGATTCTTGACACATGTCCGAGGCATCAGGAAGTGTAGATAGCGCCTCATTTCTGACAAAGAGCCCCACATGAGATGAGCCAGAGACTGTACTAAAGACATCCTCTCTCCATGTAACTGGAGATGGACTTGGTAGACCTCAGCTGCCTGTGCTGCAAGGACCAAGCACTTGCCTGCCATGGACATCCTGTAACTTTGTCTGTAAAACAGCTCCTACATTTATTGGGATCATAAAAACATTTACTTAGCCTATTTCAAACTGTTTCAAAAAACTGAAGTTTCTTTGGAAAGCAAATTGGAACAGGTTTGGCATCCAGAGGCTTCTTGAGTAACTGTTTCTTTAACATGAGCAGATGGAGCCTGTAGGATGCTGAGCTGTGGGGCTGCCTTGGGCTGGATGCCAGTAAGGGGCAGAGCACAGCTGGGAGAGTGGCAACTCCTCACCCAACCTCGCAGTGCTTTGGTCTACTCACCACGGCCATACCCTCCTCATGGGAGTATTGCTAGGAGGTTAATTTCAGTGGAATATAGATATAACCAGTCTGGCTTTTCTAACTGATCCAGCTCAGTGCCTCCAGCAGTTGGGTTTTTTTCCTATCTTCATGGGGTTCAGTACCACCTCAAACTCCCCTAGAAAATCAGCTGACTTAAAGCAAACTCTTTGCTGCCAGAACTAGATCGCTGTCCAGTACCAAAACTACCTGGTTCAACACTTGCTTGCATTTGTCCTATAAAATAGCTAAACACCTGTGATGTTAAGCATTGCTATGGGGTTGTTACAGTTTGTTTTACCAGTATTAGCCTGACCTTCAACATCTACTTCAGCAGCCTGGGTTAATATGTGTTGACTCCACAGCTGGGACTCCTAAATAGTGATGGATCTCGTACAAACAGCATTGCCTGTACTGCTTTGGTGAGAACACTGTACAAAAGAAATGCTGCACAGTTTCTTCCACATCAGCACTGGTGCAGTGAGGTCCTGAGAGGCTGGGTGAGCGACTAGAATGCTTGGAAAGAAAACAGGAAATAAAGGGGACTCTCTAGTCCTGTAAATAGCAAAGAACACAGAGCAAAATATTAAGTCAGATCTATTTGACCTTTTGTTTTTACATTTGTGAAAATGCTTCTCCTGTGGATTTGTGGAGATTAGGATTCAACAGAAATTAGTTCAGTGGCACAGTGCTGCTTCTATGTTTTTTTCAGTGTATTGATACAACTTTCTGCCAGGCTGTGGGCACTCAAAATACACAGAAGAGTCTGTTCAGAGAAGATGATGGTGATTTCTTGGTTTGTTTGGTTTGTTGGTTTGGGGTTTTTTTCTTTGCTTGGGACCTTTCTGTAACTTGCTAGAGACAAATTACTGAAATACTCTGCATTATACATGTTTTTACCTTCTACAAATTCCTTCAGACAGTAGTTCTAAGTTAAAAGGATTTTTTAAATCCTTAATAAACTTAAATATTTTATCTGCCATTTTTTAAATGTACTGAAAAATGTCATCAAGGGCTGTAAGTTAGTTAGATTACTAATGCTGTTCACTGTCCCCTGGAATTGTACCTGTTCCTGTGGCTGGCCTATTGCATCAGTGAAGGGCTGGCACTTCTGAAATAAAATAATGAAAATTTTAATTACGTTGCTGCATTGCTGTGCACTTATGGAATACTGAAACAGAGAAGGAATTTAGGAAGAAAGAATTAGCTGGGGAATTGTCAACATTTAGGTGCCTTTTTAGAACCACACTGAGCGCATTTTTCCTCTTGTGCTGATGTCTGATGCACTAGAAAGGGGCTCAGTTCCTGAGTTCAGGCTTCCTGGCTCTGCCATCGGTTTCCTGCATGCGTCTGGATAAGGCTCCTCACATTTGAGCTGCCTAGGGACACTGCAGCCTGGGGACAGTGTCCCTGCATGTCCTTCTCAGCTTTGAAGACGTGGGACTGTCTTTCAGTGGATCTGTACAGCACCCAACAATAAGAGAGATGTTAAGCCAGATCTAGAAGTGTGGCTGATTATTAATAGGAAAACTTGGTTGATTTCCTTTACTTTTAAAATTGCAACACGCCCAAGCCCACCCTGGGCTGCAATCTATGGTGGGATTCCTGGGGGCCTGGCTTCAGCACAGGTGATTCAGAGCATTTGGCATTGTCCAAGTGGGAAGTGGACTCCCATGTCCTAGGCAAGAAGACTGTTTTAACCAGGCTAGGACAGAAGGTAAATGGGACTGTTGTCCATCCCTGACAGCTGCTGATGGACAAGCCCATGTATCATAAAAAGGCCATTGTTCATGGCCACCCCAATGGAGAAATGTGTGCTGTGAACAACAGGCTGTTCTCATCAGCTGAGCTGACAAATCGGTTTCCTTCTGCTGCAACTTCAAGCCAGCTGTTGCTTTACAGCAAATGCTCTGGACAAAAATATAGGGCATCATGTTTCCTATTTGGGTGCTATCTCTCTGGACATTACTTGCACTTTCTGATAAGAAATAAATGCTGAAACTCAGCCAATGTCCCAGTGACTGGGAAGCAGTCTCCTTTTAAAGCTGGGAGTGTCTTGTACTGAGAAATACCATGTCCACAGCCCTCTTTACCTTTCACAAATGCCTCAGGTGAATAGAGCTACCTGCTGCTGCTTTTCATTCTTTTACGTGTCATTTTGTAATGAGTAAGCAAATAGCCAAAATAAACATACTAAAAATAAAATGTGGTGACCCACACACTTATGATTGCCAGTAATTTATGAGTTTCAGCTGAGAAAGGTTGGGCTGCCCTGTGGTGAAGAAGCTGGGAAATATGAATATTTGCTAACTCACAGATTTTCTGCGATCTTGGGAAAGTTGTTCAGCTTTTCTCTTCTTGGTTTCCTGTGCAAAAAGAATTAGAATAAGAGTATTCTACTAAGATGCTGGAATATGTACTGGAGACAGAAGTAGTCAGATACAGGTGATATCTTGTCGTTTATATGTCAGTAGTCAGAGGAGGAGAAAGAGATAAGCAGAGATTATTTTCTTCCCCAAGATTCCGTATTTATTAATTGACAGCTCTTTTTACACCCTTTTAACTTCAAGGTAATTGGACAAGTAATCATCCATCCCCCCAGGGTGATTGGCTGGGGTGCCACAACACCCATAGTCAAAACATCTTTCTGCTGTTTTACAAACAAATGCCAGCAAAGTCACTACTTGGTGAGAACCTTCACCAAGGAAAATTCACTTGCTGCAGCATTTTAACACCCATAATGTCTGTGTGATGGAGTGTCCTGGTCGGAGTGAGAACAGAACAAATTCTGTTCAGTGATTTTCATCTCAGTTCTTCTAACTAACTGCACTATCTGAAGTCACCAGCTGTTTTCCCAGGCAGGGGTTGTTCCCAGCAGTGATAAAACCTCATGTTTAGAGTTACTACCAAGGATTGGTATGCAGACCAAGGTCACTGCTGGGTCCTGTGCACCACATTGTGGGCTGCAAAAAGTAAAAGGTGGCACTTGAAGGGAGGAGCAGCCAAGACAGGTGACCCCAAACTGCCCAAGGAATTCCATCCCATATATGTCATATTGGGTATAAATCTCAGGGATCTGGAGGGTCTTCTTCTGGCTTCTTCCTCACTTATTCCTATGGCCAGCACCCAAGGAGTCCTCTTTCTGTTCTGCCTTTGATCCTGATCGGTGTGTTCTTGAATCCAGTCCCAGAATCCAGCTCCTGACCACAGCTCCTGTCTGCTGCTGAGTCCATTCTGGGACCTTCCCAGTGCCTGCTCCACCGCATCCACTGGGGGAGTTGGGTTCAATACTGGGTTTGTATATATTTGTATATATTCCATTTTTGTTAGTATTATTTTCATTAAAACTGTTCTGTTTCCTTTTCTAATCACTCAGTCTCTCTCCCTTATTCCCATTCTCTTCCCCTTTGGGCAGGGAAGGAGGTTAACAGAGAGTGGCTGCCCTGACCCTAAACTGTGGAGAGAAACAAAGGGACAGTTTCAGGTGTGATTACCTGAAGATAAGCTCACAAATGCACAAGACATGCTGTGAAGACTTAGCAGCCAGAAGAGCTATTTATTAGGTGCATAATTACTTTTTTTAAAAAAATAATAGTTTCCCCCTAACTTAATTTGTTGTACAAATCATTAGCCTGAGATGCTCTGAATCACCAGGATCCTACCCTCCAGTCGGGGCTGGACAGGGACACAGTTATCTGGGGTCTGGGTCTGCACAGGTACTGCAGCCTACTGCTGCTTTTCAGCAGTATTTCTGCTACTGGCATTACCTCTGGGCATTATTAACCCCCTTAGTGCTGACATTAGTGTTTTCACAAGGCTCTGAGGAAAAAAAGAGTTTAAAGGAAAATAAGTAAGCTTGCTTTTTTGTTTGCTTGTGGGGGTTTTTTGTTTGATTTTGTTTGTTGTTTTTTAAATCCCTTCCAGGTAAGAAATAATTAACCTCTGTCATGTGCATTCCTCATGTAGAAAGCGGGAAGGCATAAGTTTCATTTTTGGGTAGTTGATGCATTTTTTTTCTGCAGCTTCTGGAAAAAAATTCACAAAATTTCAATAGGAAAACCAAATTTTTCATATAGGGATGTTTGTAAGCAGTAAGTCTAAGTAGTGAATGTTAGCAGTGTTTTTCTAGAACATTGTGGGGAGAGGTGATAAAGAATATATTGCAGTGTTATTATTATCTGTTTATTTACTGCACTGAACATAAAATACACAAGCTACCAGTGCTCTGAGAAACGTTTAGTGTGAAAATGGACGGTCTTGGATTACATTGAAATGAGCATAGGGTTAAGTATGGAATCAGAAGCAGATCAGCACTTCCATTGGTGCAGCAGCTCAGTGCTGATGTGTTTTCTCTTTCCAGAACACCTTGGCCAAGGCTCTGTATGACAACAAGGCAGAGTGCTCAGATGAGCTGGCCTTCCGCAAAGGAGACATCCTGACCGTTCTGGACCAAAATATCATTGGGAGTGAGGGCTGGTGGAAGTGTTCCCTGCATGGTAGGCAGGGCTTGGCCCCTGCTAACCGCCTCCAGCTCCTCACTGCCTCTCAGGCTGTCCCGCTGCCTGCGTCCACCCAGAGCAACTCCACGGAGTCACCAGAAAGCCAGCAAAACATCTACCAGGTTCCTTCTGTCCCCATGTCCACCGTGGTGTCATCTACCTATGAGAAGATGGAAGGGTGGGTTAAGTCTCCAGCTAAAGTCTCCACACTGCCTGCCCCAGGGATATACCAGGTACCAGCCTTGGCTGCGCAGCTGCTCAGTGAAAAGACCCAAAGCTCAAGGAACCAGGTAGGAATATCAGCAGCTGTAGCAGTAATTATGTTATTAGCACAATCACTGGGAGTGGGGAAATAATAAAAGCTATTGGCCTGAGCGTTTCAGTGGAATTTGCAGCAAAGCTGTTCTAATAAATGGTGTTTAGGAAACTCCCATCAATTCTATTACAGTTTATACCATTGAGAAGTGTGGCTTTGGGCAACAGATGAGAGTGCCTATATTCTGTAGTCCCTCACTGCTTTTTTTGACAGTTTAAAGCAGCTGTAAAATAGGGCAGGAAGTAAGGAATATACCGTTTGTTTGGAAGATGCTAGAAATTATTTACAAACCTACCCCAAAGTTAAACTAACAAGACACAGAACTCTATCCTGGGGTGGTCTACAGCATGCATTCACCCAGACTCCTCAAAGCACACGTGGGGTCTTTGAATCCATCTGCACAGGAAGATGATTGGTAATAATAATAGTTAAAAACAAACAAACAAAATAGCACTTTGCTGTGTGACTGCTGCATTTGGTTTAGTTTCTACTTCTTCAGCACCTCAGCAAGCTCAGAGTGCTGCTGCCCCTCTCTTCTGCTACTTGAGGTTGTTACTACACTTGCACAAATTAGCAGCAACTACTATATATCTGCTGGAGAGCAGGGGCTTTGATGTGGCCTGAATCAATTAGTCTCCCAGCCTCTTTTTGCTGCTGCTGAGACTGTGACAAGGGTGTATGGGATGACATCAGCCACCAGTCCCCCCAGTTACAGAGAGAAATTGCAAACCTGCTTTTCCAGGGTTTAGCTGTCTGGCCTCTTCTTTCTCCCTGCTCCTTGCATTGGGCAGTGAAATGAAACATGTAAATGGAAAGTGTAATTCCTCTAAATTTTGCACCATCTTAATGTAAAAATAACCTTTGTGTTTTCTTCAGCATAAAATGAATGGAGAATCTTTTATAATTAAAAGTAAATAGAGCAGATGGGGAGGGAGTTAAAGTACATGTTTTTGTATATTCCCATGAGCTCTTCAGCTTTGAGTGGTTCTTTATTCCATGTATGAAAATCATGTTAGAAATGTTAATTGCAAAAGGAAAATTAAATTCATTTCTGAACTATATAGCCTTTTAGGCTGATTTAATGATAATCTGATTTACAGGACTTGGTTGGCCAGCTCTCATCCCACTGCATCCTCCCGGTGTTCTCCAGTTGTGGAAACTGAGAGGCTGGTTCCTTCTGGAGTGCAAAGGGGTGCTGGGAAAACAAACTAACTCACTACATCTCTGGTGGCTGAAACCTAATTTTCATCACTGCAGTGGCACATTCAGCCTTTGTGTACAGTTACCATACCTGCAAGGTCAAACCAAATAATAGATACAAAAGACCCTCCTGTACTTATTGTGATTCCGAGTTCTTCATGTTCCTAACCCTAAAGAAGGCATTTGAAAATTGAATGCAAGGTCAATACAAATTTTCCATATTGTGCCAGCAAGTTGAGCTCAAAATGTCACCTATTATTCTTCATCTGAGTGAGTGGTGCAACAGAAGAGTTCCTTGGCTGTTCCTGTCTCTGTCATCTCAGGAGTTGCTGTACCTAAGCCTTGTTACTCTAACAGAGAAAGGGAAAAAAAACCCCAAACAGTGACCCAGGCTGCTTTTATTAGTTAGAGTTTCAGGTCTGCCTCTTGCACAGAGTCCCAGCTGTTACTCCACCAGCTGTAGGGTGGTGGTCACAAGCTGTACACAGATTCACGGGGAGGATGAACAGCCTGTGCAAGGGCAGAACCAACCGCAGCTCTCTGGACGGCCATGCACAGATCCTGGGGGACAACTGGCAAAGTTCCTGGAATGCTCAGCTGTCCTCTGAGCAGCTGGGTAAAGCCACTGTAAGGCTTTGAGGGAGCTGATTGAAAGCAAAAAAAAACAAAAAAAAAATCCCTCAAAGCCTGATTGCTTTCACTGTGTAGAAAAGCCTCACCACTTCTACCTAATACACAGGGCACCTTCTTGCTTTACTGTGACTGAAAGTATGTTAAAAATAGTAGATGTGATATTCGGTGAGTTTCTTTCTTTTCTCTATTGGTGTAAGGTCTGTCCATCTGAAAACAGTCTCACGCTAAGGATGGCTTTCTCGATACCACTTATTTACCTTTTCTACTCAGGAAATTATCTTCTGCCTCTGTTTGCAAGCAAGATGGGTTGTATTATAGAGGGCTGAGGGAATTTGTGTTCACTCATTCTCTGTCTTCGGATAGCTAAAGACTTTCACAAGGATGAAGCAAGCAGTTGTAAGCTTGGAGTCTTTTTCCTCCACCATATCCTCTAAATTTAGTCACTACAACATTCACATGATGGAGGAAGTTACATTCAATTTAAAATTATTTATTGTAACACAGTGTTGTTTCTGTGGGTCAGTAGTTTACAATATTCCATTCATAAACCATCTGTGGAGAGCCAGGCTAAGCCCATTTTAAATGAGAAAACCGCCATGAGTTTTGGAGGAAAACTCCATGGGTATTGAAAGTCTTTTCCCAGTGTTCATATTTTACCATCTTAACTAATTGTCCCATAGATCTGGTGATAACTCTTCAAATGATGTTTTAAGCAAACAGGAAAATTGATCTGTAATTGACCTAAGCAATGTTAATTCCCGTATCTGACTTCTCTGATTGCGGAGCCAGACAGGACATTGAGGTTATCTATGTTTCCTCCTACCGAATGAGTCCATCTTTTGCAATGACAAAATAATACATCTCAGTCTGTACCTTTTTGCTTCATTTACTCCCACTAAATATGTCTTCATCTAATGGGTCTGTGAGACTGGAGAAGTAGAAATTCCCCCGTTTTCTTTTTTTAGTGGTTCTGCTTTTGAGTAATCTAAAGATTTAAGTGATAACAGAAGCTGGATTTTCTTCAAATCTTCCTCCCTTGTTTAATAAGGTAGGTTGTCTTTGAACTGTATGTGCCACTCCTTATTTTATCTGAAATAAAGCAGAAATGCTGTCAAAATAGAATTATGGGGAAAAATACCAGCCTGCTTGTAAGGTCCTGTCTATCACCAGAAGAAATGAAAGGTTTTTAATCAATAGTGATTGCTCTAATGGTGGCCTATTCAACTAATTAAGTTTTCAAAGATGTTCTGAGTTTACTGCAGTTTTCTCATTATTGCTGGGTTTTTTTCCCCTAAAAGCACCTGTTTACTCTCCCGAGAGCAAGCCGGGCTTCGGTCCCAAATATTAGGAGTGAGGTGTATGATGTTCCATCCACACAGCGCCGGGAGTCCTTATTCACACAGGTGAGTCCTGCCATGGTCCCCCCACCCTGTAGCCAGGAGCCTGTAAGACCTCAGAAGAGATTTTAAGGTAAATTCTCCTGTTCTCCTGTTCTCTTTTTTTGTTAAATTTGGCAGAAAAAATATATTGTTTTAGGGAAGTTCAAAACCAAAATGGGTTTTCTTTTGAATTTGTTAGATATTTAGAGACATGTGTCTTCATTTTTGTATGTTTCTAGTAAACTCTCAGTTTTGTCATTGCTGAGTTCCAGGGCACAGATGAATGCTCAGAGCATCAGCCCCCCTGATGTGGTTTACCCACCAGGAAATGTGCTTTGTCGCTGTGCCTTTTTCACAGAAAAGTCACAAGTGCATGTGGAAAAAGAATGTAAATGTCACCCACACTCCTCGCCTCCTGGGCAAGCAAAATGCAGGGGATTGGGTCACATAATCACAAGGCAGTCAGGGAAGGGCAAGGCGTTGATTGCATCTACCGCTGAAGTGCCCTGTTATGTGACCTTGCTCTTGATGCCAAGTTCTCCCGGGGACATTGAATGTCACATTTCCTCTATGGCCCACTGCAGCCTGTGCAGCTCACCGGGGTGGGACAGACACCAGGCTCCAGCCCCAACCTGTCCCTTACCACACAAAGATGTGCTCCAGGCCAGCACCTAGCAGTGCAGGGTTGAGCTCCCTCTAATTCATTTATTATCAAGTTATCCACAAACTTCTTTGTGTCATCCACATAAGTGGAGGGATCCCTGCTGAGTTGCAAATCCAGGAATGTGCCTCACGCCAGCTAGTGCTGCAGGATGTGCTCCAGCAGCTCTCCAGCAGATTGAGTTTGTCTCACGCTTTCCAAATGGGGAGTTACTCAGTATGGGACCTGAAAACCTTAGATTCCATCAGAGTCCTCAGTGGACCGACTCTAAAAAGGATTGAACTCAACCTGTTAGGGTTTTTTTCCCTTGGACCAGAGTGCTGCTACTCCACCCACCACACGAAAGGGCTCTGTGCTGGTCAGATCCATTGAGTGTTTCCAAGAAGAGCAGAAGCAGCTTTACAACATCCCATCCAGCCTGGAAAACGCAGGAGTTGGTACCCAGAAAGAGTCACCAGCAGGCAATGTAAGTAAGACTCGTTGGACACAAGAGAATAATCACTCATTCCTGTGACACTGGGCACGTGTGCTGAGCCTCCCTCAACACGATGGCAGGGATAAGACCAGCACATCTTCAGTGCAGTGCTTTGTCCTTCATATTAGAGACAAATACTCCCTGCCTCCTGGATAGTCAGGGTGCCTACCAGGACTAGGACTACTTGCTTTTCAGAATGCAGACAGATAAAAGAGGGGAGATTTAGACCTTTATGATGAGTGTGGTGAGACAATGGCACAGGCTGCCCGGAGAGGTGGTCGATGCCCCATCCCTGGAAACGTTCCAGGTCAGGTTGGATGGAGCTCTGAGCAACCTGCTCTAGTTGAATATGTCCCTGCTGACTGCAGGGTGGGGGTGAGACTAGATGATCCTTCCAACTCAAACCATTCTATGAAACAAGATCTCTGACCTTAGCTTCTTTTTATGATTGTGTGAAAAGCAAATTCAATACCCTGCATTTTTTAATATCTGTTTCTAATACTTAAGCAGATAAAAATTAACTGCCCTCATTCCATGCAGCACTCTCCTGTGACCTCTTCTGGGCGTAGAGCATACCTGGCTCTGGGGGAGTGTCAGGGTTCCTATCACATTCCCACTGTTTGACAAGTATTGTCCTTGAAGAAAGGGCTGATCTGAAATATCATGACAAAGAAAATACCTTGATGTAAACTATTACTTGAGTGACAAATATTTCAGGTTTCCTGAATGGTTTTAGGATACAGAAGAATTCTGACAGGTTCCTTTAGCACACATGCTTAGGGCTGAGGTGCGGGATCTCAGGGCAGACCATCCCTGCACTGGAAATCCAAGGCTTCCAGGTTTTGTGGATTTAAAGAGAAGTGCTGTAAGTTCCTGGCTGTCCCACCACTGGAGAAACCAGTCTTACACAGAGCCTGTTCAGCAGTGACAATAAGACTGGTGCTACCCAGAAGCTGAGGGCTGGCATATGAGCAATTGCTCACTGGAACTGGCATTCCTGACAACTTTGTGGCTGTTAGTGATTGTACCGAACAGCTGCAACAGCCTGGGAGCAGATTTGCCTTCAGAGACTTGGTTTATTATTGCTTCCAAAACCAAATTTTCTTAGAATTCTTTGTTCATGGGCAATTTGGAAAATTCTTGCTTCTGTCTGACTCACCCTTGTCTGAGTTCCCTTCTCATGCACCATTTCTGTAAATGGGGAAGTCAGACCTGGCCAGTTCTTTCTAAAATGTTTACTGCATAGCAACACCTTCAGGTTCTTGTTGCTGCACACACCCACAGTTCCTTGTGCTCCCTCTTGCTTGTGCTTCATGCTTGTGAGGCATCCAGGTACAGTCGCTTCTGAAGTGCCTCTTAGTATTAGTCTGGATTTCCTTATACAAGAAGTGGTCTTGAATTTGCATTTTCCAGCTTAGTCTTCATCTTTATGCACACACATTTTTAAGGCATTGGGCCAGACCTGTATCCATCTTAACAAACCTTTTCTAAGTGAAAACTTAAACTCATTGCAGTTATTGATTTATTTGTCAGGGTATGCATGTGAATGGGGGTGGGGACCGTGGAAAATCCAATTTCCTTATGCAGAGGCTAATAAAATACAGAGGCTAATAAAAACTTCCTTCTGTAAAACTGAGTGTTGCCTACTGATAAAACAGATATTTTACTTTTCTTGTAGCCATTCCAGAAAACTATGAGTTTCCCACCCCAAAGGAGGCAGGGAAGAGCCTGCAGATTTCACAGGCTGGGGACACCGCTCTATGATTTAATCACCTGTGCTTAAAATATTTTAACCTTCATGTGTGCAGCTTGTGCATTTTAGAAAATAAAAATTGTGGGCTAGAGTTTTTGTGGTGCAGTTCCACTGCCATTACTGGAATTGCAACCTTTATGTGCTCTGAGTTTTATTTCTCACTTCTTATTTAAAAACACAGCTTATAAATCTCATGTGCTCTGTTGCAGTTATATGATATCCCTCCCAAAAGAGAAACTGATGTTCCAGACAATGAATCTCAGAAAAAGTGCTGGGGCCATTACAATACCTTGCCAAATCCTCGGAAGTCAGAATGGATTTATGATATTCCAGTATCACCTGAAAAAACAGGAGTAAGACAAAACCCTTCTGGCCATTCCTTGGAGAACAAGGTGCTGTATGATATACCACCAGCCAGGTACAAGGCACTAACAACAAATACTGAAGCCAAAGTTGTAAATCCACAGTTATATGATATTCCACCAACACAACGGAAATTAACATTTCCAGATATCCATCTTTATGATGTTCCATCCTCACGGGACATGCTGCTCTTGTCACAAAACGGTAGCTGTGATGTACCCACAAGTCTCCTGGCTTCAAAGGCTGAGAATCAGATCTCTGAACAGAATGTTTATGATATTCCAAAAGGTTTGCCCACCGCTGTGCAGTCCAAGAAAGAGATGGAAAAAAACGGCAATAGTTCTGGAGATCAAGCATACAGTGCTCCTCCAGAGCTCTCAAGAGATGCCAAGTTAGAGCAAGACAGATTATCTGTTTCTAGTGTGGATAGCAGAAGCAGCACACTCTCTACATCCTCAAACATTTCTGCTGAGTCTTTCTTCATGTCATCTTCAGAAGAACCTGCCAAGGAAATTAAACTGGACCTTGAAGTAGCCATAGAAACACTGACTAGATTGCAGCACAGCGTATCCAGCTCAGTTGCAAGTTTAATGATCTTTGTGAGTAGTAAATGGAGATTACAGGAACACCTAGAGAAAAGCATTGAAGAAATCCACCGGGCAGTCGATCACATAAAAGTATCAATGGGAGAATTCTTGGCCTTTACTCAAGTCATAAAGGTCAACGCCTCCTACCTCACTGATAACAACCTTCAGAGCAGAATTAAAAAACAGCTGGAAATTCTTAGGAACTCATTCAAAATTTTAACAGAAACAAGAGAAGCTCTAAACAACTGCAACTGGTCACTAGAGGCTTTGGTGCTCAGGAAACCTCAGCACAACCCAGACGACCTGGATCGCTTTGTTATGGTAGCCCGTACAATTCCAGAGGATATCAAGAGGTTTGTATCCATTGTCATTGCCAATGGAAAGCTTCTCTTCAGAAAGAACGAGAAGGAGCAAGAAATGAAACAAACAAAAGCGAGCCCAGAATACAAAATGGCAAAACAAATCACAGTGCCAAGAAGAATAGAAATAGATTCACTTCAGAGAAATACATTTGATAAACCCAATCGAAGTCAGGTCTCTTCTGAGAAACCAAAAGAAAATACCACTGAGGACTGTGATTATGTTCAGCTACAGGTCAGTGTAACTGGATTTCACTATTAATATTCTCAATCATTTGCAGGTATTAAGCTATTAGCACTACTTTACCTTTGCACTAGTGCCAAATTCAGTTTGCACTACTTACTATTTTCCAGGCTTTAGGAGCATTTGGGATCTTGTTTGCTAGATGACACATGTAGAATGGTCAGCAATTTTAAGTAATAAAGAGAACTGGCATTGGAGAATTTACCCAGGTGGAGACAGCCAGCACCAAGAGAAGATTTTTAGCTTGCACATTTAAATTAATTTGACAGCTTTTAGCTGGGGGTTAGCAATTAATTTCTTATCTTTTGACCAGTGGTTCTTTTCTTGACAGTATATTTTGTTTGACCAAACTGGGAGGAGTGGCTGACACACCAGCAGGCTGTGCTGCCATCCAGAGAGACCTGGATAGGCTGGAGAGCTGGGCAGGGAGAAATTTAATGCAATTTAACAAGAGCAAGTGTAGAGTCCTTCATCTGGGGAGGAAGAACCCCATGGATCAGTACAAGCTGGGGGCTGATCTATTGGAGAGCAGCTCTGGAGAAATAGACCTGGGGGTCCTGGTGGACAGAGGGATGACCATGAGCCAACAATGCGCCCTTGTGGCCTAGAAGGCCAATGACACCCTGGGATGCATTAGGAGAAGTGTGGCCAGTAGGTCAAGAGAGGTTCTCCTCCCCCTCTACTCTGCACTGGTGAGAC
>JAOEGS010014129.1:11668-27030 GCA_025447755.1 Corythornis vintsioides
ATCTTGGTGCCCTGCGTTGGACTCTCTCCAGCAAATCTCTATCTTTTCTGAACTGGGGTGTCCAAAACTGGACACAGGAGAAGCTCCTGGGAGCACAGGACTGGAGGAGACCTCTGGACCCTTACACACTAGTAGTCACCCCATTGTATAGTCTCACAAACAAGGTATCTTAGTATCTTAAATGAGATGCTCTACCTGTCAGAGCCACTACGCAGCATTGATTTGTCTGCGGTAGCCGCTGTGTTCAAGACACTCAGCTGCAGGTCAATTGCTTGTGCTTTTCTGAGGGACACTTCAAGCCCAGGTGTGTTCAAAGACTTGGGCCATCCTGGCTGGCCAGTTTCACAGCAGGGAGTGATGGTGACTGGGATGTTCACCCATTTCTGGTTCTGCAGCCAGATGATGGGGCCCGTTGCATGGCTGGGATGCAGTGGGAGTGGCCTACCCTTATTCACCATGCCCTCTCCTCCAGGTTCACAGCCAGGCAGCAAGTGATACAGGAGGTGAGGAAGGGATGTCTTTTGATCACTAGGTCTCACTGCATCACAGTTAAGCAGTGGCTTCTCCAGTTACAGCAAGCTCTACACAGGCCCTTCCATGAGAAGGTTTTTTGCCTCTTCCCTGAAGACTCTTGAGCCATCCCTGTGTTTTTCAGTGTTTTCTCATTCCCTGTGAGCAAGTTTTATTGCTGTGCAGTGACTTCAGCCCAGGATGTCCTGCAGTTTCTGAAGCCCCTTGTGAGGTGCAGGCTGCTATCTCCTGCCTGTGACTTGCTGCCTGTCCCACCTACAGTCATCTGAACCTCTGCTGCCTGAGCATGCTTAGCTGCTGTCCACAGGAAGAGCATCTCCTGCCTTTCTCTTGGAGTGTTGCCCCCTTTTTGACAGCTATAACACAGCCTAGGGCAAGCAGACACTGGATGGAAAATGCATCCATGATGCCTGAGAAATGTTGCTGAATTTTGAGTTTTTTCAAGTAGATATGACTGACCATTCTTCACTTGGCTCCAGGACCTACTAGGTACCATGGTTTCTCAGGGGTGACAAAGCAGTTTCCCACACTGAGTCTCCCATGGTCTTCCCAGTATGAGAAAGATGAGAAGCACGAAGAGATTTTGCCATATTTAATGCCTGTGAAAGGATGAAATTGTGTGTGGGAATTGCTTTCAAAGATTGACATGTTGTAGCTGTTAAGCAGGTTTTCATAATTTCTTTTTTTTTTCCTAACCAGAAAAAAAAACCCAAACCATTTCAGCCTGGGAAAAACACCATGTTTTGGTTTGGGTTTTTTTTGCCTTTCATCTCCTAAATAAAACATTTCAGTTACAGATATGTGAAGTTACGAGTTATAAAACAGGAACAGTTGAAATTTGGAAATGTATAATAAGTTCTTAAGGGAATTGGTAATTTGCCTTCCTCTTGTGAAAAAGCCCCATCAGCTGATAGTATGGAGCTTATGAAAAGCTTGGGAAAAAGGCAGCACTGAACTAGGTCTGTTGCCACGTTGACTCTGAACTATATTTCTTCCTTTGATAAAACATGAAATTACTTTTAATTTATTTTGTTCCAATCCTAGTTACATAAACTATTATTTGATTGTACAGCTGGGCTGAAAACCTGTAGGAGGTCTCACATTTTGGATTTTGCTGCCTCTTTCTCATTAAGCCTACAGACTGATTTCTTTAAATGCACCTATTAATCTTCTTAGGCAAATTGTTGAGTTTTTTGGTGGTTTTTTTTTTTTTAAATTTGTTTTTGTGTGTGTGTGTTTGTGTTTTGTTTCAAACACTAAACTCCCATTTAACTGCCAGAGTACACACTGGTTGTTTGAAGCCTCTCCAGTACACCAGTGCTGCAGTTGGGCAATGCTGTGCTAGCACATGTTACTGTGGTCAGGCTGGGTTTGATCTAGCTAACTTAAGTACCTGAGGTGGTCACAGTCTAAACCATGCTCTTGCTTGGCAATAACCTCCAAGTCTGCAGGATGGAGTAATAGTTTTGCAGGCAGCCCAGGGAAGCAGTTGAGTCCCTGCCTCTGGGGTTACTGAAAAGCTGTGTAGACGTGGCACTAAGGGATATGGTTTAGTGGTGGACTTGGCAGTGCTGGGTTAATGGCTGGACTCAATGGTTTTAAAGGTCCTTTCCAAACTAAATGATTGATTCTATGACTGTAATTTTGCAGTATGTTTTTTCAGTACTTTGTCTATGATAACTTCTGTTGTGCTCTTGACTCCCAGTTTGGGAGCTCGTTGTGAGGCTCCATCTTTGCAACCCATTAATATAGACCACCTAAGACCAGCAATAGGATGCATCGAACCACATGTTGTCCTTGAAGTGCATAGATCTTTCCTATGCCTCCTTTGAATTGCATCTTCTGCCCACTGCTGGTAAGCCACCATCTTTTAGGTTTCTTTTTACCTGTTTGCAGGAAAATAACTTGATGGACTGAGCAGGAGTGTTATTGACAGGAAAACTGCATGGTCATCTGAACAAGGAATGAGCAGGTTTTGGTAGGGGTCCTTTGGATTGCTGCCCTTGAGGACCTTCTCCACTCTCCTCCTCTGCTGGGAATGTTCCTTAGGAGGTTGAGGAAGCTTCTATCAGGCAAAACACATCTGTGAGCTGTGTCTGTTCTGATATAAGCTTGTGAGATGTCTGCAGCAGATAGTGCTGGAGCACATTGTGTCGAGGCCAGGCAGCATCCCTAGCTCTCTGTAAACACTCCTGACGCTGGTGTACGTGAGGAGGTGATGCTGGGCTCTGCTTACATCTCTGTAAATTGGCCTCTGCTGCTCAGCATCAACCCTGACTGTCCCCTTGCAATTAAGGCAGCTCTGTAGTCCCAAGGAGCAGAAATTTCTAAGCCTTGTCTTTTTACTGCTGTTTGAAAGTTGTCGTGGATGTTTGCTTGGGAATCCTGTAGCTGAGCAGCACACAAGGAAAAGAGGCTGTTTCCATGTATATAGAGATCTTTGAGTCTGTTGTTCCTGCAAGCACATTCCCAGCCTGCACTCTTCTCCTTGGCTGAGATCCTACCACCTTGGGATCCCCGGCAGAGGGCCGTGTGGGCCTTGCTGCCCTTTGAACCTTCTGTGGGTGTAATTGTCAGAGCACGTAAAGCCCGTGAAACCACTTTGTTAGATTAGATTCCCCCACCCCCCGCCGCAGCTCTGGAGACCTCAGCATTGGAGAGACAGGGACCTGTTGAAGCAGGGCCACAGGAGGCCACAGCAATGATCTGAGAGCTGAAACCCCTCTGCTGTGAGGCCACATTGAGAGCTGGGATTGTTCAGCCTGGAGAAGAGAAGGTTCCAGGGAGACCTTACTGTGGCCTTCCAGTACCTAAAGGGGCCTGTCAGAAAGATGAGGACAGACTTTTTAGCAGGGCCTGTTGTGACAGGACGGGCTGATGGTTTTAAGCTAAGTGAGGGGAGATTTAGACTAGATGTAAGGAAGAAATTGTTTATGCTGAGGGTGGTGAGACCCTGGCCCAGGTTGCCCAGAGAGGTGGTCAGTGACCTATCCCTGGAAACATTCCAGATGAGGTTGGCTGGGGCTCTGAGCAACTATTCAAACTATTGAAGCTGTCCCTGCTCACTGCAGGTTGGACTAGATGACTTGTAAAGGTCCCTTCCAAACCAAACCATTCTGTGATTCTGGGCTTTGACTGGTTGCACTACATGGGTTCTTTTTTGAGCGGAGAAGATGGTTTGTATTACTGTGTTGTATGTAATGGCAAAAATAAAGTATCCAGAAACATCACTCTGGGAAAAACCTCTCGAGGCCCCCCAGCTCCAGAGGGACAAGGATCTACTTGAGAGAGTCTAACAGAGGGCTACAAGGATGATTAAGGGACTGGAACATGTTAGGAAAGGCTGAGAAAGCTGGAGCTCTTTAGTCTGGAGAAGAGTGAGAGGGGGTTTAATAAATGTTTATAAATATATGAGGGCTGAGTGTCAGGAGGAGGGGGGCAGCCTCTTCTCACTCGTGCCCTGTGATAGCACAAGGGGAAATGGATGGAAGCTGGAGCCCAGGATATTCTACCTCAACATGAGGAGGAACTTCATTACAGTAAGGGTCACAGAGCACTGGATTGGGCTCCCCAGAGAGGTTGTGGAGTCTCCTCTGGAGATTTTCAAGACCTACCCAGATGTGTTCCTGTGTGACCTGTGCTAGATTAGACTGTAATATAGGGTCCTGCTCTGGCAGGGGGGTTGGACTTGAAGATCTCCATGGTCCCTTCCAACCCCTGACATCCTGTGTTACTGTGACTGTATTGATCCCTAGGGCAGTGTCCCCTTCAGACACTTGCAACCACTATCTTGCATCCAATAATAGATGTTATTGGACCTTGTGTGCTGGCGTGGAGAATGTCAGGGATGGAGAAACCTCTGCAGGTGAGAAATGTTTCTGGCAAACACAACTTGATGTGAAGTTCTCATTAAATAGCCCCTGGCTATATTGGACATGAAACTGTTCTCCTTGCAGGGAAGAGGGGGGGTTATCAGTTTTGCCTTGTGTGCCTCTAACGTGCACAGTACTTGGAGCTTGGAGAACATGAGTTGATCCCTCTTTCCTCAGTTGCTGAGCAAATGATCTTCTTTTGGTTACTCTTACACACCTCAGATGTCAGCTCTCCTGGTAACCTGAGGCAATAACAAAAAAAAGCCTAAATGGCTTGGGGAAAAGTTAGAGGGGCAGTTATGAGATGGCCAAGATACTGCGAGGTGCAAAAACACAATGGCAGGATGGATAAAAACGCTGCAATTTTTCACTGATTAAAACAAAAATAAATTAATATTAGGTCTCATATTTCATTTGCCCAGGTTCAGACAAATAGGGGTGCAAAGTCAGGATTTTTCTGCTGCCACTCTCTGCAGTCACAGGATCTGTTTGTCTCTCTGCAGTACGGTAGTCTGATTGCCTCTCCTGAAAATTGCTGTTTTAACAGCGTTTTTCTTTCCTTTTTCTAAAAATATAAGCCAGTTTCTTTCTGGTATGTCATTACCACCTCTTTTTTAACAGCACTTCTCTTTCTGGTAGATCTCTCTATTTTTTTAATGCCTGGAATAAGTGTTGTTCCTCATTCGGGGATGAGTTTGCTTGACTCAAGCCGTCACGGAGATGGATAATGATTTTTTTTTTTTGCATCAGCTTTTAATTTTGGAGCATGGGTGGAACTCATCCTAAAAAAGAAGCCCTGCAGTCTTCTTCCCAGCTTCTTAATGGTCAAACACCAGCTTCTTGCTGCTGGAGGTTTCACAGAAGCACAGGGACCTGGGGGTGGTGTGGACAGGACAGTGAATGCTGTCCTGGTGGAGCCAAACCCCTGGGCTTGACCCCTTTTTTACCCACCAGCAGCAAACAGCTCTCACATCACAGCAGTTGCCTACAGCAAGCCAACAGCTGCAGAAATCTCTCCAGCTCCTGCACTGGAGGAGCCTAAACCTCTAAAGGGAGCCTTGCAAAACCAGACCTTTGTGCCATTCTCTCGGAGGGGGGGGAACAAAGCCAGAAGCAAGTCAAGGGAACAAGCTGCCTCTTCTTTTCTCTTTGAATTGCTTTCCAGAATGCATTTTTCCCAAAATAACTTAATTGTCTGTTTTTTTGTAGATTGTTCTATATTTGTTGATGAGCATTAAATTGACATTTTCTGAGAACTGTCCAAAATGGCTGGAAGAACTCTTTGCAGAGCAGCAATATCTCATTTAGAGCCCATCACTACGCATGGCTATGTTTGTCTTATCTTCTGTGCATTACTCTGCACTTCTTGACCTTGGATTTCACCTGCCAAGGTGTTTTGAGATGCCCATTTCAGGAGAGCCTTCTAAAGCACTTTGCATTCAGTTTCAGCTTTGAATACTCTGAATAAATTTGTATGGCTCAGCAAACTTGTCCCTTCATTATTCCCCTCCTTCTCAGGTCATTTGTGAATATATCCCAATATACCCTGGCAGGGTCCTGCAACTCTCCATGTAAAAACCTGACCATCTACCTCTGTCCTTGGCCACCTAAACTGTGATCAGTTATTAACCCAACATTTCCCCTTATTTTGCCATCTTTTACTTCTTTTTTTCCTTCTTTCTTTTTAGGTTTTTATCCTAATATTTCTCCTACTGAGATGATTTTTCAGACCAGTCCTGTATGTGAAAAGGTTCTAGTGTGAAAACCTTCATAAATTTCTCTTTAGCAATCAGCATGACAAATGTTGGAATTATCTTTTCTTTTACAGTTTTGCATTCCTTAAATATTACTCTTGTTGTTTTGATCCTCTTTGAATTCTCCAGATTCTTTGGCAGATCTCCTGTTTCAAAAGTTGTAGAAATTTTTTTCCCCAATTTATGACTTGTTTCTTCAGGGATTTTTTTTTTTTTTTTTTTAATTCTTTATTATATTTTCAAATTTAATTTGCCAAAATTTGGTGGTTTCTTTTTTCTTTTCATCTAGACATTTTCCTTATTGAAGGATTTGCTTTTACTCCCATAGCCTTATTTGCTCCACTCTAATTGTATTTCCTTGTCATGGACATGCCTTAAAGCCTTTCTTGCTAATTTACTCTTTACCTGAAGCCCTCATATGCTAACAGAGGCTATGGCTATGGAAACTTCCCTTTCTTAACCTTCTGCCTTCTTTGTAGCAACTTACAGAAATGTTTAGATTTTTTTTTCCCCATTTAAATATAAATATTTTAGTAATCATGTCTATTTGTGTGCTTTTTTCAGCAACCTAAACAAGGAATCGTGCCAATTAAAATTGGAGAGACTCCTGAGGTGTGAGAGGGGTGGTTATAATAATAGATTTACAATATAAGCATTCCTGAGCCATATGCCATAAAAATTCCTTAGTGTCACACCATGGTTTATCCTTTGGCTTTGCTGGCATTTCATAAACAGTAATTCATGCTGTTAGCTTTACTAGGACAAAGGTCTTTAGTTTAATGTGAGTGTTGCCATTGTCTCTTTCACTGTTTCATTGCTAGAGCTCAGTTATAAGGTGTAAGCAGAAAGAGGTGAGGGGGAGTGGTTGCTCCTCTGCTGGGGTTCTCTACCCATGATACTTCTCCTTTCTGATGCCCACAGTATTTTCAAGATTGTCATGGCTCTTTATAAATTATATTATTTTTAACATGCATAAATGACTCGCTCACAGCCATTGGTTGGACTGGGGATGGATACAGAGGCCACACATCAAATAGGCAGGTGGAAATCAGATTGAGGAGACAGCTGTAGCCCACAGCTCACTGTGACTTCTGGGGACATTTATCCCCCTTTCAGCTGCCCTGAAAATGTCACTGTGGGACTTTCTGGAGAGAAGTTTGGGGGTGCTGGGCTGGTGGGTATGAGCAGCCCTTGCTCTGGTTTTGTGTTGTGAAGTGCCTTACCTGAAATTGCTCTTAGCTCAACCAGGTCCAAGGTAGATGTAAATTAAGGATTTCTTTGCCACACAGCAAAATGAGGAGAGGTGGAAGGACCTGCGACAGTCATTTAGTCCAACTGCAATTGATAATGATTCACAAACACAAAACGGCAGCACACGGGAATAAAAATAGGCATGGAAATGTTTATTTAGAACTTAAATCAGTCATAAACCCACTTTCAATACATAGAATTCAGCTAATAAGTTGACATGCTTTTCAACAACCATGCTTCATACAGCAGTATGAGCAATGTTGGTGCATTAGCCTGGTGCTGATTCTCAGGTGACCAATATGTGATGCTAATAAGATGCAGAGTAACAGGTTTGTGATGGACTTTTCCTAATCTTGACTTTGCAGTATACTGAGCCACACACCTATAACATGGATGTGAACTGGAAAACTTCTGGTTTTTGTTACCTTTCCATGGATCGTGCAGACCTCTGCATTACAAACAAAGGGAAAAGCTGGCAGCTGTGGTGTATTACCTCCTGCAAAAGCAGGTGCTGGAGGAGGAAGGTGGCATGCCTTGCATTGTGGTGCTGCTTGCTCCATGGCAGCACTGTGATGGGACACGGGTCCTCTGGGGAAGGTCGTCCATCTGATGGATTAAGTACAAGTGGCTTATATCACCACCTGCCTGGCAGCCCCAGCCCCAGCGGAGTTTAAGAGGAAGACAGAGGACTTGAGGACATCATGCTCCTCTATATTTATGAGAGCAGGTATGTGGGTGGAGGTTAGGGACTCGGGTGATTGCCCAGACTGAGTGAAAGCCTTGAGCAGGAGCTCATATCTACTATTCAGCATCAGGAAATGGACATTAAGGATGCCTCAGTCATGGGGAAAATGCCTGAGAGAAGCTGCATCTTATTTGGCTTATAAAGCAGCCCTGGAGCACTAAGCTGCAGGAGAACAGGGTTTTTTCCACTGCTCACAAAAGCCAGTCATTAAACACTATGGCCTTTCACAGGAGCACTTCTGTTGCCATCTAATAAAATACTCCCTGGCACTTTCTAGTCACCTTTCATATTTTCTGTTTTCAGATGTGTGGCATTCACTGGTTTTCAACCATCCAGCACACGGTTACATCTTGAACCTCTTTCTTCATTGACATAAATGTAATTAAGTCAGTGTAAATTGGATTTAAGCAGGTGCTGATATTTAATTCTGTAACTGCTTTTTTTTTTTTCTTTTTTTCTTTTTTTTTTTTGTCAAAGCAGAGTGAGCCTGATACAGGTTTTCCCTGTGTTGGATATAGCACTTTCATGAGCTGCCACCAATAAAGCTCCCAAGCTTGGTGGGTGTTTTAGCATCACACATCACTTTTTGATGTGAGATTTTCAGTGAATGTAGCTGAAACTGGAGGCCCTCCACATCAGACACCTCTTTTTCTGTTTGGTTATTAAAAGGTTGCATGTCCTATTTTCTAGCCTGACTGGCTGACAGGCAGTGTCTAACAGCTAATATTTGATAATATCTCATGCAGTTTCTGTGCCAACCCATAAGTGTTAGGAATTGGTTTTCTGAGTCAAACCAATTCTATCTACCTTTTTTATTTTTTTTTATTTTTTTATAAATAGGTTATAGTCAGTGATTCTTAAAATCAGTCATGTGGATGTTCACATCAGGATTCAGTCGAACCAAGTAGGTCAAATCTCTGCTCACAGCTGAGCAGCTCTAATTCTTCTTCATTAACCCAGCCTCCCTCTTTTGGGTGTGAACATCTACAACTCATGCTTTGTCTTGATTTGTTTGCTTCTCATACCCTTGCTTTTACTGCAGGTAAGCAGTCAGCTGTATTCCTTTTTTTTTTCTACTGACAGAAAAGACTTGCTTGTCCTCGTTTTGCTTATTAATTTCGGTACTACTGTGAAGTTAGGAGCTCCCTTCCATGGGCAAACCCAGCTCTTCTTTGGAAGGCCTGAATAGGGCATGCTTTTTGGAAAATGATGATGATGGTACCATTTGTTTTCACGTTGTTTTTCCATGCTATAATGCAGTAATTACATCAGTTGCTCAGCAAGCAGGGCGAGAGTGAATTGCCCATTTCAGTTGGCACCAGGCAGAGAAAGAGATTCAATCCATGTTTCCCAGTTGCATAAAAGGGCTGCAGTTCCCAAAGGATTTACTTGGACCAAAAATGCCAAGCCCTCGTGGATGTGAACTTTGCTGGGAGTTTGGTGGCAGCTGAGCAGATGGGTGTGGCTGCTGTATCCAAGCAGGGAGCATGAAACTGGGAGAAAACCAATAAATTAGGAGAACTGTCTCTTGTACTTTACTATATACCACACCTGAAGACCTCAGTCTTGCATTACCAGCCATGTATTTAGGTTGTTTTTGTTGTTTTAGGTTTTTTTTTAATAATAATACCATGGTTACTTAATTTTATAGCTAAGATGTTAATGGTGTTGGCATTTACCTTATGATGGTTGCTTCTCCCAAATTAGCATCTTGTGCAAGGAGGACCCATTGATCCATCATCTGGGATTCTGGCTCCAAGCCTGGGTCTTGTCTGTAAAATTTACTGGCACCAAGGTACCTAGTTGAGTTAAATCACACCAATTGCCTTCTACAGGCCCTGGTGTTACCTAGGAATTCCCAAAGAAGGAGGCTGGAGCAATTTACTGGTGTGGGATTGTAAAGCAATCACTATATTGCTTTCATCTCTCCTAAAGCTGCTGCCACCTTTTCACTGGCACTGCCACACTGTCAAAATTTAGGTGTATGACAAATCATTTCTTTCTGAGATTAAACATTAATCAGCAGTCTTAGCATTTGTTTGGGATGTAAATAGGAGTTTGTTTTTAAAGCCTTCCCAATTCTTGTTATTTTAATGAAAACCCATCATTTTTATGGAAGGTAAAAAATCAGGTATAAAAAATTCAAGCTGCTTGTGACATCTTACACTGCTGAGCTGTTTTGTGTAGAATGGCTTTGACCTTTGGTTTTCATTATGTTTCTGATCCTGTCAGTCAGTCCTTCCTTCCTAGTCCTTCTCCATCTCCTCCCAGCCTGCCAGGACATTTGCACCAGCCATATATAGAAAGGCTGATTTTCATATCCGTGCGTGTTCCAGAGTGGAGCAAGGGAAGTTCTGTGCCCTTTGAATCAGAAGGAGCATCTGACAGAGAAGCAGACCTGAGTACAGATGAATCTCTGAGGGTGATTTTTAGCTTTGGACCACGTGGCAAGCAACCTTGCTGTTTAGCCTCCTCTCTCACAGAGCTGAGGGTTAAATTTTGTGCATGTTTTGGAGATGGGCAGATGCATTTTTCACTGCCTAGGGTAGGTGAGAGAGGTGGCAGGAGTGTGCTTCAGAGCTAGGACTGAAACCCAGGCTTCTGATGGTGCAAGCCCATGGTACCCCCCATATTTCTGGATGGTGAAATGCTATACTCCTCTCTGTGGAAAGCTGAGCAAGGTGCTGTGGGCTTCTGTGGCAGGTTCAATGCCATGTGGTCAAAGGGCTGTCAGAGTTCAGCTCCAACAAACTTGGAGGAGGTTGGGCAGGAGGTGGAAGAGCAGAGGGTTGATGGTGGGCATTGCTTGGACTGGCTGGGCTCAACCAGAGCAAGATGCTGGTTGTAGCTCATGCTGACACCATGATGACTTTATGCTGGAAAATGGAGGGAGTTTTGGAAAGTAAGAAGCAAGCCATCATTTTTCAATTTAAAAATAAAAAAAAAAGGGAAGAAAATGGCATCTTCCGAGCTGCCCAATCTGCTGGTGGCTGCAGGCAGATTAATAGATGTGCCTGCCTGACCTTCTCTTGATAAAGCATTAATAGAATGTAAAAAATGGAAACCTAGATAGCATAATTATTAATAAGCTTAGTCAAACACTCTTCATATTCCTTACTTGGACAGAATTCTAACGCTGCTGGTAACGGTGAGAATGCTGATTAATTTGAACCCTGCAGAGATATTTGATTGAGTGTCACCCAATATTTCTAATTCAACAATTAGGGTGGTGCAAAATCAATACATCCCTCATCAAACAGGTGAAATCCTGCCTTATTAAGACATCTCAATTTAATGAGATTTAATTAAATTTAATTTGTTAATGAACAATCTAGTGGCATTGGGGAGGTCTTCCCTTGGAACCACTTAACAGCCCAATTCTAGTTAATATTTTTGGCAGTGATAATGAAGTAAGTGGGTGAGCTGAAGTTTGCAATTGTGTAACAACAACAAAAAAAGGTCCATAGATGCAAAAAGCTGCCATTCACTTCAGAAAGTGGAGTCACTTAGAAGAGACAGCTGAAAAGTAAAATCATGGAACAGAGTTAGTTCTGCTAGTTAGTTTCTAGCTCAAACCAGGACAGTACAAGACATACAGACACTGGAGCATCCTAGCAAAAGATGCAACAAGCGTGGGCCTGTGTCTGATTCCATATGACTACTCTCCTTTCCTGGGGCATCTCTCCTGTATTTAGTTACTGTGTTTGACAGGCCAGATGATTCTTTCTGCTCTTAAAATTTCATGGATGTTTGTGAGTGAGAGACAGCCCAGGCTGTTTTATGGGATGACCAAGGCACCTCGGACAATTATAAAATAAATAAATGCAGTGATGATATAAATGCACAGACTGAAAGTGCTGCTGGGAGTGGGATGGAGATGGTGCATGGGATTTTTTGACCCTGAATAAATAAAGGGAGCTGGGAAGGAGCCCTGTCCCAGGCTGGGAGAGCAGGATAGTATGTATTCAAATACATAAATGCTGTTTTCATAAGAATTCAATTTAGAGGAGAAAATGCTTTTTTTTTGCTTTCTGACAGTACTTTTTGCTGGTGTCTGTGGGTGTTAGAATGCTACAGCAAAGGAATTTTCCTTCCTGTGGGAAAGTGAAGGTTCTCACCAAGCTGTGACCTTGCTGGCATTTGTTTGTAAAACAGTAGAAAGATGTCTTGACTCTGGGTGCTGTGGCACCCCAGCCAATCACCCCAGGGGGTGGCTGATTTCTTGTCCAATTACCATGAAGTTAAAAGGGTATAAAAAGAGCTGTAAATCAATAATTAAAGGGATCTTGGAATCTTGGTGAAGGAAATTGTCTCTGCCTCACTCTTTTTCCTCCTCTGGCAACTGGCAGATAAACGACAGGTATCTGGGACTGAGCTCTCCCATTATCAGGTCTGGATTCTGCATGTCTTATGAAGCAGTAGCTTTGCAGCTCTTGGCATCAGGAGGTGAATCTCAGTTCTGAACTCCCATCCTGTTAAACACACTTATTGCAGGTGTCTTGCTGCAGGGCCAGGTGTGGTTTTCTCTTTAGTCTGGAGCAGATCAGTTACTCCCTTATTGCTTTGCTTTCTTATTACTGTGCAGTTCCTCCTCCAGAGAAGTGGGTTTCAATCTGCAGCTGAAAAGTATTCCCAAAGTGCTATTTTAATATTTATTTTCATCCGACTTTCTATTACTGTGGCTACGTGCACTTTGAATTTCATTAGTTTTATGCATTTAAGTTCCCTTTTAAAACCTTTATAAGGTCAGAACCTACTTGGGTAAATCAACAATTTATTGAAGTTGAGATTCTCAGTAATATCTTTCCTTAAACAGCTGTAGATCACAGGTAGCGAGGGCAGGAGCACTTCTGCCTTTTTGAGAAATATTTGTGGCCATTACTGATAAGCATGTGCACCAAATTAGTCTGTAATTAGATTAAGATCTTCCATCACAGATTCATTTCCATGCACTTGTAGTCTGTCAGCAGCACGCTGCAGGGTACCTTCTGCTGAAGTACTGTGGGAGGTGGAGTGCGGGGGATCTTGTGCCATGCTACCTAACAGGGATCACATACTGAGCTAAGGGTGCTGAGCACCCTACACAGGCTACAGGTACAATGCCAGCCTCAGGATTGCTCCTTCTGGGTAGTTGAGGTTTCACAAGGAGGTTTCATAGCCCTGTCCTGGAAACCTGATGCATCCCAGCTGGTTTTCTGCCCAACCAAGGCTTTCATCATCCAGAAGAAGGTTCAGTTGGGGGGCAGCCAGTCCACACAAGCCCCTGTACTCACCTCAGTAAAAATTACTAAAGCAGAGTGGCTGTCTTCTCTCTTAATTTCCCACTACAAGGGCCTCTACAAAAGAGGCTGTCTTCTCTCTTAATTTCCTACTACAAGGGAAACAAAAACTCAGTCACTTTCACCTGTGACTTGCTCAGGGGCAGCTTGACAGTCAAGTATAAATAGTTCTGATTCCTCTAGACTTCTGGAGGGGTTTTCAATCAGTCAGGCTCTTTGCAGTCTCTTTGTTTCACAGCAACTCATAAAAGTAGGTTGTAAGAAGATGGTTTAATGTGCATTGGCTGTCTCCCTGGAGAAAGGGCCCCACAGTATTCAAACTGGAATTGCTGCTGCTTCTCTGAGCACTGGTTTGTGCTGGAGAAGTGACAACATAGAGCCCTAGGCTGACAGGAGGCTGAGCTGCCCCAAACTTCTCATTCACATTTTATGTGCAACTTTCTAACTGAAGTTCAACTTAGAGTACACCAAATAATTCAATTAAATCTCTGCTGCTGGGTTATATAAGAGAAAGCTGAATTTGTGCCACATTTCATAAAGTGTATCCTCCTGCCGACACAGAACGATCTCCCTGGTTTGTAGCATGGTTTCACTGTGCCTGCTTGGCTGAGCTGGGGCTTTGGGGTCAGAGAACATGCTTTAGATGTTTTCTACATTGACTAGCATCGTTTGAATGTGCTAAACTTGGGCTTATTCTATGTATTTTTAATGGTGTTTCAGCACACTGAGGAGACCGGAGCAGCTGGACCAGGCCGCGGGCCCGCGGTCGGCAGCCCCCTCCCTCGCGCAGACTGTGCCCAGCTCCCAGAGCCCCCGGGAGATGAGGGGCCGGGGCCAGCCCGGACCACCAGCGGAGGGATCACGGAGGATGCTGCAGGTGGATGCCAGGAGCCAGGGCTCGGGGAGGTCCCCCTCAGTGTCGCCAGACAGGGGCAGCACCCCTACCTCTCCCTACTCGCTCCCACAGATCGCTCCCCTCCCCAGCAGCACGCTCTGCCCCATCTGCAAGACGACTGAGCTCACCTCCTCCCCTGGCCAGCCGAACTTCAACACCTGCACTCAGTGTCACAGCAAGGTCTGCAACCAGTGTGGCTTCAACCCCAACCCACACCTCACCCAGGTAATGTCTCCTCTTCCTCAGGCAGCCTTCCTGGCTGGTTTGGGTGGGCATTGAGGTGGCTGCCGCCGCCAAGATTTTTGAAGAAATAGTCTTGCTTTCTCTAAGAACGAAAGTTGCATCTTTGCTTTTGGAAGCTGCAAAGTATTGACCAAGAGCAAGGGCTCTGGTGGCTTATTAGGGGATAATTGTGATAATGAGAGCTTTAACGAGACAGGGGAGGTGAATTAGTCAAAGGGAATGGCAGATCACCAGGGAGTTCCAGTTGCTGTTACCCTAGGACTCAACATTGTGAGAGGAGCAGAAGGGTTGCTGGCAACCCCAAGGTGTTGAGCATCTTTGACCCTGACTCATCCCAGGTGACCGAGTTCTGGTGGTGGCTGGGGTTCAGACAGCATCATGCTCAATGGCAGGAGAGAGGTGAGAAGAGTTGTGCACAAGATGATGCCTCATGGTGGGGCTGTGGCATGGGATGTGTGAAATGAATGTGCAGGGTGGAACTGGCAGTGGCAATGCACCAATTGCTCAGTTTCTATTTGGTCTCCTCTGGCTCTCCCTGGGAACTTGCTCTACACCGTGTCTGTCTTGTGGATTCCCAAGTTAAAATGTGTGCTGTGGTCATGGAGCTTCTGCTTAGCATCTCTTGGTCGTCTCTTCACATTGCAACATCTCTATGCCCTCTGAAATGTGATTGACTGGGGAGCATTTTTGAGTATTGAATAAAAAAGATTGGACCCAGGAAGAAAATACAGGTGTTCTTTTCTGTTCTGATTTTAATACACATTTCAACAGCAAATAACCTTATGACTTGTA
>JAOEGS010014129.1:38742-99803 GCA_025447755.1 Corythornis vintsioides
TATATTTTATTTTTTTAAAAAAAACAATTGATTTATATTTGCAATGTTTCCTCTTCCCTAATGATTTCTAGTTTTGCAATCAAGGACTCGTCCCCTTGAGCAGAACTAAACTGGTTTTCATTGTGAGCTTGACCAGAGTTTTAAGTGGGGCTTGAGTGATCCCAGGCAAGTTGCTCTCTGGTGGTACTTTGAGCCCCCCATAAGGAGGGCCCCAGAGGGTTCCTCAAATCGGGTAACCTCAGAATTTGACTTGGGTGATAATAGAAGAAGGAGCCTTTTGACTAGCAGGATCCTTTCTGACAAAGAGTGTATTCACCTTCCCAGGGTATATCAGTTTAAGTCTCCATGACAATGACAACTTTGTATCAGAAAACAATAACAACAACAAATTTGTTTGAATGGCCAATTTTAATTTTGCTTTGCAAGTAGGACTTTTTTATTTATTATTTTTAAGATGGGATGATATCTAGTGAAGACTGGCCTGCAGTTAATATTCCCTTCTTAGAGAGCAAATAATGCCTATAAAAACCTAAATTAACAATTATATGAGTTTATAGGTATCTGTTCAAATTCTAATTGTTTGCAGATTTTTGTGCTAGAATTGGTATATTTTTACGTGGTTGATAGAGACTTATGAGCTGAGTTCAGGTGCATTTGGATGTGGATTGGAATTCCAACACAGAAAGTCTGTTCTCACTTATTAAAATATCTATCTGGTAACTGGGCAAGCTATTTCTGCTGTTTATGGCCATACTTGTAAGCTCATTTCATGTGTCCCAGCCACCCAAGTGGGTACATCCAGAAGTCAAGACAGGAGGTGGGCTTGGGGGCAGGTAGTCTGTAGATTGCTTTGGTGGGACCATGCAAAGCTGAGCTTCTTTCCTAGCATGCCATCCTCCAAAGCTGCCTGAAAATGCACAGAAATTGTACCTGGAAACACAGAAAACCATTAACTCAGCCTGAAGACCAAGAGTTCTGCAGCTTGAAAGTGGTGGCCGGTCACCTCTAGGAGACATCTGTATGTTGTGCCTTGGTGCTGGGATGTTCTTTCTCCAGTGGGTGCCTTCAGCAGAGAAGCTGTTGACAGACTGGTTTTGCTGAATGAAGTAGCTGCTGTTCAGTGTCTGTCATCTGTAGGATGGCAAGTAATGGTCTTAGATGCCCAGGAAGATTTAGGTTAATAGTTTGGAAGGTTTTCTAGCTTTCTAGTTAATCTAAAGCCCCTTTATTCCCCTTTTTGCTGCCCACCCAGTAAATCCACAACTAATTGGAAATTTTAAAGATCAAGTTAGACAAACATCTGTCAGCAGCAGTGCAGGCTTTTTTTTGATCCTGCCTGGAGTCAGAGGATACAGCCAAGACCTTTCAGAGACTCTTAGAGTCCTTTCTTCCTGCTGCTGCCAAACACCGGGGCAAAATCCTGAATCCTTGTTGGAACAAAGCAGCAGCGTAAATAAAATTCAGACACAGAAGCATCTATTGGAGAAAGCAGGGAATAGGGCAGGGAAAGGCAGTGCTGGGTGCTCAGGCTTGAGGAAAGCCACCACTGCCTCTTATCTGCTTCTCAGAGAGTCATACAGATGCTCAAGGTTTACATCAGGGCCCCAAGCCCCGTGAGAAAGCCTTTTGCATTCGTCTGGGGTCACTGAAGCCTGGAGATGGCACTGCCCCTCTTATGGATCAGTGTGTGGTTGGGGCAACAGTTTTCCCAGGGCAGTGCTCAGTGCTGTGGTTTGTTACCCATCTGCTGTGGGAAGGGGGCTGCCTGGATTTGTCATGAGTTGAGGATTAACCCTAGTTGGACGCCTTCCAAGTCCTTCTCTCAAGTCTCTCTTAGCCAAGCGTGGTAAGTCCTGGCTGGATGGGGCCTTTTCTTACCCCTCCATGGGGTCCTGAGTGCCGTCCCTTGTGACAGCCCTGTCAGGCCTCCATCCTCCAGTGCACTGCTGTGCTTCACTGCCACTCTTAAGCTGCTCACGACCACCTGATAAAATTCATGGAAAAGCCAGTACAGCCAGTTCCTGAAGAGGACTGTGCAGGACACCCAGCGATGAGGTGTGAGCAATGAAGGAATGTGAACAGGAGAGGGATATGTGCTGCCTCTGTTTTCTCCCAGGTGCACATCCAAACTTTGTTCACTATTTGCATCCTCTGAGCAACACAATAACCCAAATGAAGGTATGGGCTGTTCTGGTGATTTCAGACAAGATCAGACCTGCCCTGGGCAGCTGTAACTCCTTTGGCTTGCATTTGGTAACGAGCCAGGGTGTCTCGGGATCATGGCATCTGGTTCTTTTCCCTTTGCCACAGCCATAGATTTGTGTTTCATAGATTGTGTGGCTAGCTGGGTTATAAATTATTCATGAGAGGGGACTTATCATGTTTATCTGGAATAATTGAGCAATTAAATCTGTTTACGTATGTAAAAAGATTGTGCAATGGCTTGTCTGTCTTCAGGCCTTAAATTCTGCAAGAGCATTTATTACATATTTAATCCAGAATAATAATTAAAAAGAAACCAAAACAAAAAAAACCAAACCCACCAACTAAAAAACCCTACAAGAAACCAACCAACCAACCAAAAGCAGAAAATATATTCTGCTTTGCTGCATTGATCCACTCCAATGTGTTCATTTTCAGAAGCTGTTCGTTCCAGCAGCTTCACTCATAAATACATATTGGGACAGGATAAATAAAACCTAACTTGGCTCCTTCAGTCTGGAGAAGATGTGAGGCCATAACACCTGGTCTTCATCTCTGTCTCATAAGAGACTTTGGGCTATTTACCCTAGCACCAGGATTGGCTTTATTGTTTAAAAGCTTCTGTTCCAGGCACTTGCTACAGGGTCAGGGGATCATGATCCTCTCTGCCCTGACTGCTGGTTGATGCTGCCAAGGTAATGCAAAGTTTGGGGCATTAAGGGCCCTTCAAATATTCAAGCATGTTTAGTTCCTGAGTTACAGCCATTATCTCCTATTGTCCAGGAGGGTTCCCAGAGGAGCCAGAAACACATGGGCAAGGCTGCAAGAGGGTCTGCTCTTAACTGAATACATGTGGAACTGTGCAGTAAATGAATGATGAATTTATTCCGTGTTACCTATAGGAAACTAGTCTGCTTTAAATTAATCTGTTTTTAGTCTATGTATCAAGAGCAGCCTATGCTCTTTATAGCATTGTAGCTATAATTGCATCACTGCTGTGTGTGGTAGCTATTTTACACCCAGACAAACCCCGTGGCCTCATGTATTTCTATGCTTTGGGCAGGAGGTACCAGTGAATGGAAAGTTTTGAGCTTCTCTTCTCCCTCCCAGGCTGCTATTTTAGTTCTGAAAAAGGCAGTAAGTGAAGAGGACCGGAGGCTTCTGTTACTCTGGACATCTGTCCTTTGACTTGTAGCAGAGTAGGGGAGCAACAGCAGAAAAAGGCAAAGCAAACCATTAGGTTTCCCTTGGCTGAGAGGGTTTGCCTGGAAGCCCCGCATTACGGAGCATGAAGAGACCTGGGGCTGCACTTAGAGCACATGGGCTTGCAAGAGCTGAAGAGGTTAAAACCTGGGATGAGCTTCACCATCCTCCCTGACCAAGCCCAGGGGACAGCATCCTCTGAGCACGTACAGACGTCCAAACCTTTCATGCGCTTCTGCGGACAGGGAACAAAGGCTGTCTAAACAGGAGCTAGTGAGGCAGCAAATTACACAAGAAACCTTTCCTAATGAACTGGAAGGACTTGTCCCTTCACCTCGGGCGGCAGCGCTGCTGGCATGCTTAGCTAGGCAGCGCCTTGCTTGGGTGGGGGGACCCACTCTCTGGGGGGCATCAGAGGAGCAGCACTGGGTCTGGAGTTGGAAAGGTTTCCTTCGCCCATCTGCTTCTCTCTGCCAGCAAGGACGAGTCATGAAGAAGGGGATGCTTCCAGTTACTGAGGATCTAGTAGCTCGATCAGCACCTTAGCCATGGGGGATGCTACTGGGGGACCGCCATCCTGCCTGTGATGGCAGATCAAGGTTAGTTGCAAAGCTCTTTCTGCAGCATGCAGTTATTTTCTTTGAGCAGTTGCTTCATCTCTGCGTCGGTGGCTCTGTGGTGCGGGTAAAGATCATCCCAACAGCTGGAGGTTGCCTCTAAAACCCAGAGGTTCTGCAGAGCCTCCTGTGGGTTCCTGCCACCTGAAGCCCTTTGGGGAGGGAGAAGGCTTGCTCTAGCAGCCTTCAGTTAGTTCAAGGAGCACTAACCAGAGCAAAGGGAACTGGTCAAGAAATAACTAATAGGATGAAATGGCACTGTCTTGTTCTGCAGCTCGATTCTCTGGACAAACGCAGTTTCCCATCTGTTATTTGCATGGAGGGAGATGAGTTTGGGGGTTGGTTCCTCTCACTCGCCAGTGAGCAAGCGAGTTGATTATTTTCTGGCAAGCATCAGCAGGATGATTACTGGTGGCTTCCATGGCTTCCCCTTCTGGGCAGGAGTGCTAAGGACTACATTTTATTTGTATTGAGATTTTTTAAGATAAAGATAAGTATAAGGTGGCCTTTTTCAGAAGTGCCTGAGTGACCAATTACCCTGTCGATTAAGTACCAAAACACTCCCAATTTCACAGTTGTTCTGGAGCCTAGGGTTCTCCTCAAACTGTGCTTTAGATTTGGACCAGGAAGCTTCAGCCCACGCTGCCTGTGTGTTTTGCATCCACCTCCTCTCCACCTGGATGCACGCCTGAATTTTGGTATTCAGCATGACACACAGCATGGCCACGGACACATGACAGCTCCTGCACCCCGGGCTGCTCATGGACCTCCAAGTGGTGCCTTAGGAGACTTCATCTCCTGACACTATCTGTCCCCCACCCCCTGACAGACCAGACCCTGGCTGCTACGCCACATTGCAGCCTCCCACGGGATGCTTTGCAGTCTTCTTGTTTCATTTGCACGCAGGCTGTGCACAGGGACTGTTTTTGCTGCTTTTCCTACCCTTGGCATGTGCGCTCCATGGCAAGCTGTCCCTGCCTTGCTGTAGGAGATGTCAGCAATAGTTCTGCTTTAAGAAACAAATCCCAAACTTCAGAATAAGATGCACATTTTTATTTGTCATACGCTCCACCAGCCAGTTGGAGATGGTGTGGGAAGCCTTTAGCTTTTTCATGCATCGGCAGCTCTTCCAGGATTTGCTCAGCTTTCCCTGCTCTCCCACAGCCATTCCCACCTCCTGCCTTCCCAGCAGCATACTGGCTACCCATTGCAGGTTGCTGTTCCCTCTGTTCTCTAGCTGAGGGCTGCCTTTTAGCACTGCCTCTTCTCTTGGATAGGGATGTTGCTTTAATTGCAGTGTACATGGCTTTGGCAGATTTCAACATGAAACATAAGATGTGCCCCCCAGAGAGCATCTCTAGAGCAGATCCGGGAGGCATGGAGGGGAAGGGACATTTCACTGACTTGCTGATTTCATGAGATACGATGGTTCTTCTGCAGGCAGAGCTGATGAATTGAAGGCACGTAAGGACACTGTCAGGCAGGTCACTGGCAGCTCTCACAGCTCTTGGGAGAAGCCAGGCTGTTGCAGTGCTCTTCTAGGATAAGCCAGTAGTTCCCATTAATGAAGCCCTTCTTCATCCAGTCAGTGATCCTTGGCATTGAGCCTCCCTATTAGCCTGATTAACACAGTACCTTTATTACCCGATTCCAGCTTTGGTTATTTTTAAACTCATCTAGTTCTGGCTATACTGGTGGCTGTGAAAGGCACAGGAGGGAGCTCTGACCTTGGCCTTGAGGTGCATCTGCTGGGGGTTGGCCTTGTGAGTTGTGGCTGTGGGGCAGGCACCTGCTCAGGTATCTCAGAGTGGAAGTCCTGCCAAAGGCTTGCTGTCTTGCTCTTCCCAAACATGCTTTTTTTCCCCAGGATTTACAGTTTTGTAGAATGCTAGATAAAAATTTTGGGCAGCTTGGGAAAAACCCACGCTGCTCTGTTCCTCTGATTTCCCATGAACTTGGCTTCTTATTTTTCAGCTAGTTGTACAACCCGTTGCCTCACGCCAGAGAAGGAGGATGGGTTGTATCTTCTACTGAACAAAGCTCCTTTGGTCCATCTTGTTCAAAGTGGTCAGACTTGGGTGGGATTGGCCATGCTTGACTTGAAATTACTTGGGATTTGCTCTTCCCAGCCTAAAATAATAATCTGATCACAGTCAGATGGGCTGTGCTTCTGAAGTGCCCAATGGCCTCCTATGATATGAGGCTGTTATAGCTACCAATGTCAGGTTGCTCCAGTGGGGTGTTGTAAATGCAACCATTCAGTCAAGTCTTAAATATGATCATCTAATGAGCTTTTATTTATCTTGGGTTTATTTTTTTTTTATGAATAGCATCCTTGGTGACCTCCTAATGGTCCAAAATAACCAACCCTTAGCAAAGTTAGATTTTTTTTATTCGTTATAATCCTAAATTTTGGCTTGAATAGACATTGGATGTTCAGTTAAGAAGTCTTACTGTTTACAGCTCTTTTTAAAGTTTCTCTTACCTACTGCAAAGGCTGAACTTTATCCTTGAGATTCTTTTAGAGCTGTATTGTCTTACCTCAGGAGAACAAAACAACCTGCACATTACCAGCAATCTCTTGCATCTCCTGGTAACAAATCCAGGGGACAAGCTGTTTCCACATAATTTCCTAAAATAGATGGTGTTAGAATAACTTCAGAAGTCTTATAAACTCAAGCTGTCTCTATCATTTCAGATCACTCTTAACTGCATGCTCTTGGTGCTTCTCCAGAGGGCTTGGTAAGTTGCAGCACACAGAGAGAGTTTTTTGTCCTGGGTACATACACCTGCAAACCACTGCTCTCCTAGGCTGCTCCCCTCCACAGAGGGTCAAGATCTGGACCACCGTGCATGTGCCCATCTGTAATTCTTACTGGTGCTTAAACCCACCCTGGGCACAGCCAGTGTCTGGTGTGGATATCCCTGGTGATGATTTTTTAAATTATTTTTTAAGGAAATGCTGACTGGAAAGTTTTCATTCCTAATAGGATTTGCAGATGGTCGGTGCCTGCAGCTGCAGGGAGGCATCGTGGCAGGGGAGGCCACATCTGGCAGAGGTGAACCCACAGGTGCTTCAGGTTGCAGACCTGTCTGAGCACTGAGGAACAGCAGGATTTGGGAGGGAGTTTAGAGGAATATTCTGGGACATTGCAGGGGTCTGAAGTGGGAGGGGTAAGGCTGGTGGTTCTGGATGCATTGGGTGCTGTGTGCAGGGATGGGGCCGGTCAGGTGTTGGGTGCAGACATGCTGAATGTCAATAAAGACAGGATGGTTCAAGCTTTCAAAGCTTTTGATATCAGGATGGATTTAAAATACCTTATAGATGAAAGGCCTTCAAGCTTTACCCCCTTCTCTCTGATGAGCTCAACAGCATGTGTATAATTCACTTCAATGGTTAGAAACATCTGCTGTTAAAAGTGATGCTTAATATATTTGGCTTTCATTTCCAGTCATTAGTTCTTTTTATGCCTTTTTCTGCCTAATTAAGAACCTTTTAGTACCTGATATTGTTTCCTCTGAATGTGCCGTTATATCGTAATCAAGTCACTTCTTAATCTTCTCTTTGATAAACGAAAAAGATCAACCTCTGTAATTCTCTCATTTCAAACATTTTCTGCATCCTTAGAATCACTTTTTACAGATCCGGTCTATATCTCCTGCAGTGTTTTACTAATCTCCTTAAAATGTCAGTGTGGAACTGAGGAGGGCTCTGGAAGGAGTCCCTTGGTGTTGGAAGAGGAGGCTGAACCACCTTCTCACTCCCACCTCCAGCTCCAGGCTTCCCACCCAGAGTGAGCACAGGTTTGCCAGGCAGCAGAGACTCATCTTAATCAATTTTTAGCATTTTACCAAAATCAACCCTGTGTTAGCAGTGTTGCCCATAGTGAGATAAAGACCTTCCTTGAGAGATGCCTGAGCAGTGGTAAATTCTCATCTCCCAGATCAACCAGGTAACCAGTCCAAAATCCATTTAGTGTGTTCACTATTCATATTTTAGAGTGCTTTTATTTTTGGTGGTTTGTTTGGTTTTCTTTGTGATGATGTCACATGTTACTAGGTCAAAACACTTTTTGGACATCAAAGATATTGCTTCTGTGCATTACTAATATCATATGTGCAGAGAATAAAATTACATTTGCTGGCCATGACCTATTTTTCCTAAACTCTTGTTGACTGGTTTGTGTGCAAGCCCTTCAGTTCTCTGCTGTGTGCCTCTAGTGCCAAATGTCTGTCTGTCTTGGACAGATGTCTGGCTATCTGTTCCCTTCAAGCCATACTTTTCCCACTTTGGATATTCAAGCAGAAGACTTGTCCAGTCTTCTAAAATTGCCTCTTAAAAATGAACATCAGCACACAGCAGTTTTATCTTGGATGTAAAATTATTCAGACCTCCAGATTTAAATATCTTCTGATGCTTGTAGATCTTGTTGAATGCTCTTCTCAATTGCTAATAACTTGGAAACACTTCATCCTCATAATGAGTGTTATCCCTGCTTCTTCCCAAGTGTTCAGTGACAGTAATTACAGCGTGTCCACCATAGCTGTCTCATTAACAGCTTTACCATCTCCACCCAGAGGTGGGCCCCTGTCTTTTCTAGGATGGCCTTTGCCCTAGTGCCCTCGGATCAATCCTTCCTACCACTTACTAAAAGACTTCTTCCTAAAGTTCCTTTGTTTTCATGCAGTTTAAGCACTTCACAGCTTCTCAGTTGACATTGATGTGGTGAGCTCTGATATTTGCTGATTTTCTGTTTCTTGTGGTGCTTTCCATCTTACACAGCAGCCACCTTCACTTTCAGCCAGCCTCATTTGCTCTGCATTGAAGCATCAGCTTGATTTCAGGGCTATCAGCTATATCCCCAGTTTCTTTGTATTTTCCAGTAGTTTCCCCAATCACAGTTCCCAGAGTGAAGGTGGTTAGGATGGCCAGTCTCACACCAGTCAAGAGGGCACAGGTTTACCTCCCTGTGTTTTATGGTATAGCAATGACTTCAGCATTCCCCCAAGGTGGTCTGGAAATAAAGTTTTCAGTAATGTTGGGTTTTTCCTCTTCTCACCAATAGACATTTCATTCTGCTAGTTACCAGACTGTTAGCAGTGATGAAGAAGTAGTAGGATAAATTATTCTTTTCACATTCTTCCTCCTTATTTCTCGACTATTTTCTGAACATCTTCCCCCACATGATGAGTCTGCAGGCAAGAAGAGGAGTGTTTAAAGGATGTTGATGCAAGCCAACTGATCAGTCCACTGTTTCATCTGTTTCTGTGTTTTATTTGCATAGTTCTCCACCAAATCAAAACTTTCAGGGGTTGGATGAGTAAAGATTTACCCCCAGGCTTTTCCATCGTCCTTTTCTTTTTCTTGGGGGAAGGATCTTTGTCAAGATGACTTGGCCCTTCCTCTTTAGTATCTTCCCTCCAGGATCCTTTAAGCTGTCTTTGATCTGTGTAATCCACACATTGTGTCATTGGTTGCATCAGTAGATGCTGGTCAGGCAATTTGCGATAATCCAAACTAAATTTACATTTCAAATGCTTTCTCTGGGAGCTCGATGCCCTCCTGTATTCCCTGCAGCTTTCTCCTGCTCCCGAGGACAAATGTTCCTCAGTAGTTGCTCATCAAGGCACCGAGAGCAGTTGGATGGTTCATACCTCATCTGAAAACCCCCTGGCGTTTTGCTGTCTCAGTAGCATAAACCATTTTTTGTTTGGTCGGTTTTGGTTTTTTTTGTGGACAGCGCAAAAGCGCCGATGTTCATGTTGTTCCTCAGCCATGAGCTCTAAGAAGGTCCTGGTGGGCTTGTCCATGAGCTCTATGCAGCTTTCATGGCCGTGAGACCTGGGGCAGTATCTCCTGGTGCCTGGGGAGCAGTTCTCCTGCACAAGCCTTGGCCGGGGGAAAAGTGGGTCCTGCACGTGGTGCGGGCTGGGGGTGAACCAGCAAAGCTGGAGCTGTGAGCTGTTCGGTATTCACCAGCAGCACTTGCTTCTTGTTAAAGCTGGCAGACAGTCACAAGCAATCAAGTGAATTCCCTCAATATTTTGTTTGATTATTTGAAAGTTTATGCAGGAGAGTGGCAAAGTATTTTTCCTGTTCCAGAAAATAAGCTAAATCTTGTGCCAGGCTGCAATAAATACAGACCGTACAAAACTAGGAGTGTGTCCTTTGCTGTGGAACTTGTGGTCACGATCCCTTCAAATCTAGATGCAAACAGCCCTGATGCAGGTCTGGGAGTATTTCCTCCAAATTTCTACCTCTTAAAGTGCAGATAAAGAGATTATGCAGAGAGGGAAGATTTGCATTTCTTGGATATTGGGAACTTTGCAGGGAGAGAGAACCTGAATAGAAAGGATTGGTTCTCCCCTAATTGGAGCTGATGGGGATGGCGGGCAAAGCTGATGGGATTTGGGGAGTTGCTTTCCTGAAATAGAATAGTGAGAAGAATTTCCAGGGGGTATGAAAGCAAAAATAGCATACAAAATACTAAATAGCAAGAGCAAGTGCTGGGTCCTGCATTTGGGTCACAACAACCCCCTGCAATGCTCCAGGCTTGGGGCAGAGTGGCTGAAAGCTGCCCAGTGGGGATTAAGCTGAGCCTTAGAGGTTCATCCCAGAACACAGGGATGAAGAGACAGCTCCTGAAATGATGAAAGGCGGGAGAACCCACAGCTCACGCGGTGTGTGCTGGACATGCAGCCCCAGGAGAGCACAGGGGCTGGGAGCTGTCACGTGCTCTGGGCAGCAGCCCATGCCAGGCTCTGGGTCCACTCATAATGGATGCTGCTTCACTTTTTGGCAATGCTCTGGTCCTTTTACCACCTTAGTTACTGGTCTCAGATAAATCTGTTGCAGTCAGACACAGTTGTGCTGCTGACTGTGCTATGCGTGGCCGCTGAGCATCTTGGGGATTCCTCATATGGGAAGGCTCACAGCTTTCATATGGCCTCTTTAATGTCTGAATTAAGTTAATTAACGTGTCACAAGGAATGTCTCTCGAGGGGGGAAGTCTTTAATTTATCACCACTTAGCCAGGGAGAATTGTATTTTCTATCTGCATCCAAAAGTTTGTTGTGGTGAGTGACTGCTATTAACTGCTGCCTGCCCAGCAGTGGAGGTACATACACCATGCGAGGAGAACATGCTCCCTGCTGTCCTGCAGTGCCCAAACTTTGGAGTGTGATATCACAACAACCACATGAATTCCAGGAAAGCCATGTGTGCTGGCCCCAGAGAAGCAGTGTGTCACTGTGGTACCTGTTGGCAGTAGGCAGCATACTAGTGCTGGGGCTCATTGCAGTTGTGTGTGTGCATTATGGCAGCATCCCTCTGAAGATCTGTGCTGGACCTCCTGCCAGCCCTCTGCTCCTCTCTGAGGGGCACTGACTGTTTCTGTGCTAGCTCTGGTCACCAAGCAGGAGGAAAAAAACGGACTTTAGGGAGGTGGTGAGCCAGGAGTCCTCAGAAAGGCCCTCTCTTCCCCTAGGAGAGGCACAAAATGTGCTGCTGTCAGGCAGAGCCTCATGGCTAGCAGAAGCTTTCCAGCAGAAGCCTTGCAAGCAAACCCACTGCTAATTAAAGCTTGTTTTCACTCTGATGTGTCGTGCTGTGGGTACTTGTGACAGATGGAGTCTGTTCACCCTGTTGAAGGGAGGCTTTTCATGCAGAATGTGGTACCAAAATGGTTTTCAGGGGTTTGTGGCTTATTCCTGTAGCCATATAGGGTTTCTTTAGGGGAACCTAAGAGTGTGCTGGGGTTGTAGCCTGCCCACTGCTCACTGCTCATGTCCTCTCCTTGTCTCGCAGGTAAAGGAATGGTTGTGCTTGAACTGCCAGATGCAGCGAGCGCTGGGGATGGACATGACCACCGCTCCTCGCTCCAAGAGCCAGCAGCAGCTTCACTCTCCTTCGCTGTCCCCCTCCCACTCCCCAGCCAAGCACCCGCCGCCCCTGGCTGCAGATAAGTCCCAGCCAGCCACCCGCACCCTGCCAGCTGAGCCACCCAAACCTCAACCCACAACTCCACAGAGGGAACCGCATGTCCAAGGCCAGCCAAAACCTCAGGAGGTGGCCAGGTCCTCCCCGCAGCATCAGCAAGCCAAGCCTTCCTCTTCCGAGCAGAGAAAGATGACGGGAGATACAGGGATGAAGCCAACTACCCCAGCCCCTGGAGCTGGAGCACAAGAGCAGCCCCAAGAAGGGCTCACAGGGAAGCTCTTTGGCTTTGGGGCATCCCTCCTGACCCAGGCGAGCACGCTCATGTCAGTCCAGCCAGAGGCCCCGCCTCCAAGCCAGCCTTCTCCTGGCAAAGTGCCTCCAAAAATTGTCTTCAGCGATGCCAGCAAAGAAGCTGGACCCAAAGCCCCGGGGGCACAGGGCCGGGCTGGTGCCGCACCGACCACAAAGCCGGGGAAGCCGGAGCAGGGTGTCAAGCCAAAGGAAGTGCCGAAAGCAAGGGTCTCCTGCCCCCTCTGCAAGGCGGAGATCAACGTGGGCTCTGGCGAGCCCCCTAACTACAACACCTGCACAACCTGCCAGCAGCAGGTCTGCAACATGTGTGGCTTCAACCCCACGCCTCATCTAGTGGAGGTAAGAGGGCTGGCAGGGGTGGGAGTCTTCTGATCCAAGGGTTGGTACTCTCTCCTGGCTTAAAGTGGAGAAAATATGGTGTTACTTCCTTCAAGGGTTTAAAGAAGCCTTTAAGAAGTTGCTGAAGCCAAGTCCTTCCTGGGGAAAGCCCCAGGGCTGGAGGCCATGGTTCTCTACCTCTTGACAGAGATGTGGATATCATATGTGTGCACTGGTTTTATGCTGGTTTCACACAAGGAGCAGAGGTTGCCATTGTTCAGTGTACCCCCAACAGTGACCACTGCTCCCCAAAGGTGAGAAATTAGAAACAGTCATGCAGATACCAGAGTCATCAACAATCGTCCTCCTCCCTCTGCTGTGGATGGATGCCTTGGCCAGGCCTGGGTTGGGACTGGTGAAGGATGTTCTGTAGCTCCTGCTTCCTCAGATAGTGAGGATGAAAGGAAAATGGTATGGGGGGGGGGAAGTGGCAGGACCTCAGCAAGAGGATTTCAAACCAGCTGAGGGCATGCCGTGTCCATTGGAGTTTTCTCTCCCTTCCAGAAGGTTCTTTTGTGCCTGGGTTCAGGGCAGGGGAATGGGCTGAGCATGAGATGGATGTGGAGATGTTCACAATGCTGTCTGGATATGAATTGGCTGGTTGTCTGCTGAGATGGAGTGCAAGGAGAGAATAGAGGTTGAGGTGGTCTGAGGTCCACCCAGTCTTTTCAGCTGTAAGATGTAGTCCAGGAGATCTCTGGATTACTGTGATGCACACTAAGATCATCTTCTCGAGCACCAAAAAGGCACTTTAGCCAACTGCAGCCACCAATTCCTGGAGAATATAGTGGTGCACCTGGGGGTCAACTGAAGCATCCTTGCACCTTGTCAGCTAGGAAGGAGGCCTTCCAGACCCATAGAGAAGGTCTGTTAAAGTCTACACCCTCACCCTATCCTCTACAGTTGAGGAGACCCTTATGAGAAGAGGCCCAGCTCTTTCTTCTGGGAGTGCTGCATCTTGCAGACAGTAAAACACAAAACCACTATCATCAGCACATGGAAAAGTTAATAGGAACTTGAAATGCCCAGAAGTGGGATTGTTAATTTTGGCTCCGTTCCGTGGAGGATAATTACATTTTATGTCCCTAGCTCCTCCCTGCAGTTTCAATTACACCCAGTAATTTTCTCCTCTTCATGAAACTGCTGCTGTTCATGGTCAGGTTGGCGGTGGAGGAGACTTGCTTTCCCAGCGTGGTGGAGGTGTGAGCCCATCAGATGGCTGCCTCCTCACACATGATGCTGTTCTCAACTGAAACGCTCTGCTCGTTGCTCCTCCTGCTGCTTCCTTCCTACCCTGTGCTTGGGCAAGAAAAGAAGGTGTTCAGGTGTTTAAGCCCTTGAGCAGGGCTGAAGCCCCATGTTGGTGTGCCTTTGGACAACCTTGTGTTTCCAGGCTTCAGAAAGCTCGTGGGTTGATGAAGTGACTTTAATGTGCTCCCTTTGTCACCTGTCTGATAATTAACTAATTAGAGAATTCATTTTGGATTGGGTTGTACCTGCTAACATGGTGCTCTCTGCAGAAACCGTGGAAAGGTGACCTCTCCCCAGTGCTTATCTCCAGGGTCACTGGTTGACACCTGGGATTAAATTTCAGGTGCTGAAGGCTGAGCTCTGTCTCTGCTCCCTCAGCTAGAGACAACGCCTGCAGGCACCCTTGGTAAACTCACCGTTGCATGTATGTCCATCTTCATGTGTCCTGCTGCTGCTCAGGACTGTGATACCTGTGTTCTTTCAAAGAGCAAAGACCCATAGTGAGATCCCACCTGGGCTTGTTGGTGCCTTGGGATTTGTTTCCCTTCACACAGAATCATTATCCAGCTCAGAATGGATGGGTTTGTTTGTGTGATTAATTTTTCTAAAGAGTTGAGGAAGAAATGCAACACTTGGGCTGGGGATGTTCTTAACAAAAACTTTCTGAGGAAAGGAAAATGTTGCAAGATCTGTTAATGCAGTCAGGCTTTAGGTTTCCTTGATCTTCTGAGAAAATTGCTATGTGATCTGATCCTCTTTTTGCCTGCAGCTCACATGAACGAGTCCCAAGATCCAAGATTCACACAGATTATTCAAACTCGCCCTTTGAAGTAGCAAGGCTTGATCCATTAATTGCTTTATGAATTAGGACCTTGAATGTAAGATGCCCTTGGAAATGGTGTGAAAACTAACAAGGAAATTTGTGCCTGGCTCTGTTAGATGCAGAGGAACACAAGGTGAGATGGGCAGCACTCTCTGTACATACTGCCAGGGCGAAGTCTTCACCCTTGGCTTCAGATTGCCTGCATCATGTAGGTGGAAAGAGGGAGCATGGGCCATGGTGGCCTGGGTTTTGGAGGAAAGGTGGAGTATCACTGCAAAACACTGCTATAAGAATGTGTTTCCTGCAAATGAAGTTGTGTCATCACTGCAGGAGTTGAGGCTTTGTCAGGGGGCTGCATGAGGTTACAGTTCTGTAGCAAAACCATGTAACCATCTTGGGAGGGGAAAAAGCTCTAAATAATGTTTACATCCTCATATAGGACCAGTATTTTTTATAACTAGGTCATCTCCAGTGCCAGGTAGGCACTGATGGGCTTGCTCTGAGAGAGGCTGCTCTCCCCATATCAGTGCAGGCTGCCACACTCAGTGGAAGCATCACTCAAACTGGTACTGGCTGGGAGGCTGGGTGAACCCAGTAGTATGATGGGAGCAAGAGGGCACACTGTCAGCACCGGCTCATTGCTGGCATCACACATAATGCTGAAGGTCAAGAGCATCCTAACACTCACTAACCCTAGCACTTTAGCACATGGTGACCTCCAAATTCATCATAGCTGTTGAGGACTAGTCCATCAGGAATAGACTGAGGTGGATCTTGGAGAGATCATGTGGCTAGAGCAGATGGTTGGGAAGGGGACAGGGAGGTATGGAGGACCTACATGCTTAGAGAGACCCCATGGGATGTACTAGCCTGCCCATGGAGGTGAGACTATGTTAGGCTGTTGCTTTCTGCTGGAAGCAGATCTGCTGCATGTTTGTGTGCCTTTCTGCACATTTCTGCCACGTGGATGAGTGACCAGTGGGATGTGACAGGTCTCAGCTAGCTGGACATGTAGTCAACATCAGGGGGTGACTGGTCAAGCCTCTGGGCTGCTGTCAGCAGCAGGGAGGTGTGGGACAGGTGTTGCTGACTGACAAAGGCCATTATGAAATGGGGAGAAGAAAAAAATGAGAGTGAGATGCAGGAAGCAGGGAAGGCTTTTGCCCCTCTACACAGCCCCCTAAAATTTCTGATTTCCCTGGAAAGATGAATTATATTTACCCATGGTATTTTCATTCCCATCCCACTCCTGATCTAAAGATGGAGTTGGAGGCTTTAGGTCCTCATCGTCCCTTCCCACCCTCTGCAGCCACCTGGGGATTTATACAAGGAGCTGCCCTCCTCCCCAGCACTTCATTCAGCTGAGTGCACTTAAACCTAGAAAAGGAGAAGAAAATACGAAAAGTGCTTTTTTTCCTGTGGACTCATCAACTGAGTTGTGTGGGTGCCAAGCCACCAAAAGGAAAGGGTGACTAGCACTCTGCTCATTTTCTTTGCACTGCTGTGTGCTAAGTGGTTGTGTAGTCCAATCCAGGTGAAGGTTGCTCCAAGATTATCCTTCCCATGAGCACTACCCCAATGCCTCCAAGCCAAGAGCTCCCATGAAGTCCATCAGAAGGCCTGGCTTTTCTTTGGCCCTGAGTCTTGGTGGGCATGGTCAGAAGATGATGGTGAGGCCTGGGAGCCTAGGGCACATGAAGAGTTCAGGTACAAGCATGGCATTTTGTCAGCACATCTCAGAAGTGTGTGGGCTGTAGTGGCCCATGGCTCTGGAAGCTGGGGGTGACCAGCAGAGATAGGAAGCCCATAATTGTGCCTGACCTCCACTTCTTTTGCTTGCTCACCATTATACACTTTACCCAGCTTTAAATAAGTTGTTTATGTGAATTACCAGAAGTACAGGTGCCTGGAGCTTCCTCCCACCTCATCACACCTCCTCCAGGAGCTGGCTCCTTGCAACAGCATCATGAGCTGTTCCCATCAAGTCAGAGCTGGAGCTTTGGGGCTCTCCAAGATTCCCTGCAGCCTCAGCCTGGTGACACACAGGCACTAAAGAGGTTTCTGTTGAAGGAAGAGTGAGTCCTGGGTGGCTTCACTGGGGATTTAAGAAATCACACCTGTTTATGGAAAAGTCTGCTCAGGGAGCAAGTGATCTGGTAAGGGATGGCTTGCACTGTGATTGCCCTGCTCTTGCATGATGCTCTCCTGGTAACTCCTGATTGACCCCAATTGACTCCAGGGGTTTTGTATTATGGAACAAATGAACTATGCATGTTGTGTTACTAAATAAGCATGGCAGGATGCCCTTTTGCCTAATTAACCAGCCTGAAACAAGAGTGGTGACAAGTTCTGTTGGAGAACACTGCTGATCTCTGGGTTGCAGGTCCTGACCTCCAACAGATGCCTTGTCCTCAGGAGGGTTCTTTTATTGATTTGTGGTACTCACTGCACCACATCCAGATCCTAAAATGGCATTTGTTTTCTTCCTTTCCCTTTGCATTATAAAAAACAGGTTTTTTTTGTAACACTTGCAACAGTATGCCCACAACAACACATCTCCCTCTCTGGTCTTAGCAGTCAGTACTGTTAGGTTCCTTGTTATTGTAGAATCATAGAATGGTTTAGGTTGGAAGGGACCTTTAAAGGCCATCTAGTCCACACCTCCTGAAGGGAGCAGGGACATCTGCAACCAGAGCAGGTTGCTCAGAGCCTTGTCCAACTTGACCTGGATGTTTCCAGGGATGGGGCATTGACTATCTCTCTGGGAGACCTGGGCCAAGGCCTCACTACCCTCAGCGTAAAATATTTCTTCCTTTTCTTTTGTCTAAATCTCCCTCTTTTATTTTAAACCCATCATACAACAGGCCCTGCTAAAAAGTCTGTCCCTAGCTTTCTAACAGACTCCTTTAAGTATTGAAAGGTCATAATAAGGTCTTCCTAGACCCTTCTCTTTTCCAGGCTGAACAACCCTAACACTCACATGAATCATCCTGGATGTGATACCACAAGTCAACAAGATACAAGTGCAGCATTTGCTTGAGTCCTCTGTGGTTCATATTTCCCTTCTGCTACTCCCTTTGTACCTAACAAAAGAGCCCATTCAGATAGATTTCCTGCAGAGAGCTTGTGAATCACCATACTTGTTCCAGAAAGCCCTGGGCCTCTCTTTCCATCACCCTCCAAGATCTCCTGCTGGGCAAAATTGGGCCCTGAGCAGAAGAGCTCCCCAGGGTATGATGCTGCAGGTTGGAGATGCTGATGCCAAAGGTGTGGCCAAGCCTGCCCTACTTGCAGTTGCCACTGCCACCGTAGCAGCTCTTGTGCTTGGCTGCCAGGACGAATGCCTGTGAGAAAGGGACTTCAATTAGATGGAAAAAATTCCACAAGATCAGCTGTCATGCAGAACAGGGTGTCACTGCCAGCAGCTAAAGGATGGCTTAGAGAAGGCAGGCTGAGGAGGAGAGGGTTTGTGCCAGAGTTATATTGGTGTCAGCACATAGATTTCACCAGAAGAGGTAAAAAGTGAGGAGTGTCCAACTCCTGCCTCACCTGCCTATGCTCTGTGTGGGAGCTGACCCCCACGAGCTTGTGTTCTGGTGTGCCATTCCCTCCCTGTCCCCTTCCCTAGGATCCATGCTCTCACTTGCTGTGTAATTAGCCAGTAGCTCCTGGCCAAAGAGGATTAGCTGGGTTAAGAGAGTGCCTCCAGCTCAGCACTGTCCCGGGGTGGAAATCCCGGTCTGGCGTCTGGGGCCATGCGCTGCTGCTCCTGGTCACTCTCACCAGCTCCTTCCAGGGGAAAAGCAGGACAGAGGCACTTTAAGAACAACCTGCCTCCTGTTCTCCATAGTGTGGGCAGTGCCTTTGGTGGGATCCAGTGGCTCGCTGCCCCAGAGAGCTCTGTGTCCTTTCTCCTCATTATGTTCTATGTGTGAAACCATTCCCAAAGAACTGCCTGCCTGCACATGGGCAGGTGTGTGGCAGGTGAGGACAGGCACTTAGAATTTGCAGGCATTCTTTTTCCATAGGAATCCAGGTCCTCTTTTGCCTGCTGGCCTTAGAGGGCCAAAGCCTACCAATGGGCACGCTCTGCAGCCTCTGATGCAGCAGGAGGCAGATGTTGTTAGTCACCCTTTTGAGGCTGTTGATCCTGAAATGGGGCCTCCTGCACTGACAGCCTGGCAGGGTCCCCAGGGTTCAGCTGGACACTGAGATGGTAGCTGAGTCTCCACTCTGTGGACAGGAGGAGGACTAAGATGCCACACTGAAAGGTAGGCAGAAGGTTAGACCCTGGAGTTGCCTGTGGGAAGAAGAGGTAGCCAGAGATGTGGGCCACAGAGTGTAGCACTTGCTGGTTTGCTTTTGAATTTTTGTGCAGAAATCACAATTTTTAAAAAATAGCCCAGCCCCAGGGCTATAAATATTCAGTCAGTCACATAAACTTGTCAAATCAAGAGCACTGCATATGACAGCACAAGATGAAGTTTGCTTCTCTGGCATGAGCCCTCAAATCCCTTTACAGATTGGTAATTAACTCACTCACTGTGACTCAGAGTTTTCTGTGCTGCTAACCTGCTGTAATTAAGCTGGTTCCTGACACTGGGGTGGGCAATGCTGGGCTCCCCAACGGCTCCTTCTGCAAGCACAGGGGGCTAAACTGGGGCTGGGGGGCAGTGGCAATGTGTAACCTGACAGACTAGTCTGAGCTGAATGGAGTCCCCATCAGATGGGTGAGGAATAGGTGTCCCACCCATGCAGTTCACATTTCTGTGGTGTCACAGGCCCTGTGGGCCCCACTGCTGATTTTTCTGCAGAACCCCATTAGATTTATTGGTCGACAGGTGGCTGAAGATGTGCCAACATGTGCACAGGTGGCCAAAAAGGCCACCAGCATCCTGGTTTGATTCAGCACTAGTGTGGGCAGCAGGACTAGGGCAGGGATTGTCCCCCTAGACTGGGCACTGGTGAGACTTTTTGTCAAGTAACTGGATTCAGTTTTGGTCCCCTCACGTCAAGAAGTTCATCTTGATGCTGGAGCATGTCCAGAGAAGGTCAATGAAGCTGGTGAAGGTTATAGATCACAAGTGTTGTCAGGAGTGGCTGAGGGACCTGGAGCCTGGAGAAAAGGAGGCTCAGGAAAGACCTTGTTCTCTAAACTCTCTGAAAGGAGGCTGGAGCTGGGTGAGGATCTGGCTTTTCTCCCAAGGTACAAGCAATAGGACAAGAGGAAACAGCCTCAAGTTGCACAGAGGAGAGGTTTAGGTTGAGTATTAGAAAACATTTCTTCCCTGAAAGGGTTATCAAGGCCTGGCCCAGGCTGACCAGGGCAGTGGTGGAGTCTCCATCCCTGGAGGGCTTTAAAAGCTGTGAAGATGTGTCAAGGGACTTAGTTCAGTGGTTAACCCTGGCAGTGCTGGGTTAACAGTTGGACTCAATGATCTTAAGGGTCTCTTCCAACCCAAATGATTCTATGTTTCTATGCTACTTTCTTATCTGCTGCAGACTCTTGTCTTCTGCTGGACAAGTCTTCAGAGGTTCTAGGGCTACCCCAAATTCTGGGCTTCTCCTTGCTGAGCCTGCTCTCAGCTTTTGGCCACTTAGAAAATTATCTTAAGAACCACTGTTCCTATCTTTAAGCAGGAAAAAAACCCCAGAGCTCCAGGTTCCTTTCAGCACTTAGATGCAATTATATTATTAACAGAAAAATGTCCCTGCTGATGATAGCTCTGGAGGAAGCCACTGCCCACACCTGCAGATTGTTTCCAGTGCTTCATAAGATCAAACTATATATTCAGTGGAGTGGTGGTAGCTGGGGGAAGTACGGGATTTTTGTCTTCCTCCCTTCTAAATGCACTAGTTGATGTGAATGATGTTCCAGGTGGGTTTTCCAGAGCATATTTGCTGTGCCCTAGGATTTAGAGCTGCTGTCTGTTGTATTGCTGTGCTCCTGAGCTAGCAAGCTGCCTAAGCCAAGGTGTCCTCCTGAGCTGTCTTGCTAGGAGGACCGGAGTGTGTGTCAAGAATAAATCCCAAATGCTCACCATGGAGCAGGCAGTGCAAAGATTTGGGCTTAAAACAGGGAGTCCTTTGGCTTTTAGGTGCTAGTATTTCTGCTGACAGGACAAGGATGCTGATCAATATCTAAAGGGGGGTCAAGAAGATGGGGCCAGACTTCTTCCAGTGACAGGACAAGGGGCAACAGGCACTAACTGGAACCCAGGAGGTTCCATCTGAACATAAGGCAAAACTTATTTTCTGTGAGGGTGCCGGAGCCTGGCCCAGGATGCCTACAGAGGCTGTGGAGTCTCCCTCTCTGGAGAGATTCCAAATGCACCTGGACAATGCAATCTTGGGTGCCCTGTTCTGGGTGACCCTGCTGGAGCATGGGAGTTGGATGAGATGAGCCCCAGAGGTCCCTTCCAACCCCTACCATTGGCACTGGAGGTCAGGTGACCAGCACACGTGTGGTAGCTGAGTCTCCAACATAGATGTCCCTCTCAACAGCTCATGAGAGTGCAGGCAGCTGCTGTCCCAGGTCTCAGAGCCACCACCACTTCCTTGGTCTCATAACTCCCATTTACCAGCAGCTGCTCCCACCAACCACCCCTTGGTGAACAAGACCCACAGGCCAGTGTTCTCCAGGAGGTTGCTGTGGGCAACCCTGCACTGTAGCAGCATCACTTGCTGCCATTAGTGACAAACTACCACCTTTTACTCCTGTAGAAGGTGTCAGTGTGTGTGTGTGTGTGTGTGTGGGAATGAGGTGGTGCCTACAAGCACTGAGGAGCATGGGAGGTTGCTCAGGCTCTGCTGATCCAGACTGGTAACTGCAGCTGATGGAATAGACACTCTGCCAGTTTTTGCTGCCATCCAGGCTCAGAATGCAAAGGGTGACTCTTGTTGCCCATTAGGAACAGCGTGGATTTAGTTCTTCTGTAATTGATGGTGAAATTTCATCTAGGTGGTATTGATCATGGTGTTTCCTAGAAAGTGCTGAGGAATCGTTCAGGAAATGCTTTTTGTCCACATAACTGGTCTTCATGCCAGCTCCTGTCCCCTGCTAAGCTTTGACTGCTTTTTTGAGCAGATACTTATTTTGGTAGATGTTCCAAATCTGCTTCTAAGGGGCTATGTTATTCTGTCCATGAAACTTCCATGGCACAGACTCATCCTTCAGAAACCCATTTGAGCCATCCTCAAGTATACAGAGGGAACCATGACCTTGCAGCAGAGACATGGAGACAGACATACAAGGCTCTCAGTGTGAGAGGATTTGATATTCTCATGAGTCAGGTGCCATTAATATTAAAATTCACCAGCCTGGGAAGGGCCTAAGTAACTTTCCATCTCCCGACTGAGGTTTCACTGTTTGGAGCCACTCTGGGAAAGACTGAGAAAAGATCAATAAGTGCCCTAATGCACCTTGTTGGGACTTTCTTGACCTTGAGACACTTTGAAAGAGTTACTATTGTACACAGGAAAGGCTGAAAACAGCAAAAATAGGCAAAGTAGAAGCACAGAGAAGGAGGAGGATAAGCTAAAGCTGCCATCGTATTTTAAGGGTATCATAAGGGTTTTTATAAATAAATGCTGGAGAGCAAAATAACCCAGTTCATTCACAAAAATCAGGTGTACCTAATTCTAGTCTTTGTTCTTCAAATCAGATCTAGCAGCTGTGCTGGTGGGGCAGCCCTAGAACCTCATGTGTTGAGGAGCCCTCTGCCTCTCGACTGATTTGAGATGTGTCACTGATGTCCACTGTACCTTGGCTCCACCAATGCAAGAGATGTCCCCGTAACTCATCAGATGAGCCACGCTCACAGGGAGTTAATGCAGACCTCAGTGGACACCTCGTTCAGGCACAGCACTGGTGAGAGGTTCCCATGATGTCCTAAAAGTGTGCCAGATGCAGTGAAGAGAGGGACTGAAACATCTCTTATGAGGAAAGGCTGAGAGCCCTGGGGATCTTTAGCCTGGAAAAGAGAAGACTGAAAAGGGTCTTGTTAATGTTTACAAATATCTGCAGAGTGGGTGTCAAGTAGAAGGGACCAGTCTCTTTTCAGTGGTGTCCTGTGGTGACAAGAGGTAATGGCAGCAGGGGGAACACAGGATGTTCCACCTCAATGTAAGGAAAAACTTCTTCACTGTGAGAGTGACAGAGCCCTGGAACTGGCTGCCCAGAGAGGCTGTAGAGTCTCCTTCTCCAGAGACTTTCAAGTCCCACCTGACTTTGTTCCTGTGTGGCCTGCCCGGGGTGATCCTCCACTGGCAAGGGGGATGGACTCAGTGATCTCCAGAGGTGCCTTCCAACCCCTACCTTTCTATGATTCTATGATTTGGGAACATGTTAATCAAGCATTTAATTAGCTTTTTAACACTGACTTGCTGAGTGGGTTGAGGGGGAGGCAACTTTAGGGCCAGGCTGCAGTGGAGATGGTTTACTAGCTGCAACAGGAGCATCTCAGACTGACTTTGCTGGTGTAGATCCACCTTTCAAAGCAACATCGTTTCCCCTAGTGAAGCCAGTGGCATTTTGTAGTCATATCCCATGGTCTTTAGCATCTGTAAAGGTCCGTAGAACAAAATTAGAGTGAGGAGAGGGACTGATGATGGTGAAGTGTGTGGGTGTGCTGTGGAAGAAGCCCATCACTTTAGGAAAAAAATTTTCATCAAAAGGGTTGTCAAACCCTGGAACAGGCTGCCCAGAGAAGTGGGATGTGTTGCATCACCATTCCTGGAGGGATTTAAAAGGCATGTAGACATGCTGCACAGGGACATGGTTTAGTGGTGGGCTTGGCAGTGTTGGGTTAACAGTTGGACTCGATGATCTTAAGGCACTTTTGCATCCCAAATGATTCTATGTTTCTACAAGATAAAGGTGATGCTGATTATGGCATTACCAGCTGGGTGTGCTTGTGTTGGGAATGACCATTGTTAGCTCAGGCCAAGCTCCTCTGTTGACTCCCACACCACGTTGTTGGTAAAGTTTAAGGTCAGGGCAAGCCCTTGTGGGCAGTACAACCTCCTGGTGCAGGAGACATGTCGAGACTGTGCTCCTGAAGCCCCATGCATGTTGGTAAAGGTTGTGTCCTTCTCCAAGAACCAACAGGACCCAAAAGACTGTTTTATGGTATCTACAGTTTAACTGCTACAGGGTTTCACCCTGGTTTAATGATTTTTCATGTGCCATGTAGTTCAGCATTCAGTCCCTGCCTTGCACTGGGATGCCCTATTTTCCTGACTACATGTGTGTCAGGTGAGCCTTTCAAGGCGAGGACTGCAAAAGCCCATCTCCTGAAAAGTACATTGAGTGTTGGAGAAAGCACCAGGAGGCAAGAGAAGAAAATCCATACAAAGAAATGGCATTATTAGTGTAGCCACAAGCAACCACTTGGGAGTCATGCAGCTGGGTGTTCTGTTTTGTCCTCTGCTATGTGGCTGTGGGGCTTTGCTGAAGGGATGCAGCCTGATCCCGTCAAGGTGGTGGTACTGCCAGGAGGTGTGGGATGAAGAGCTGAGCCCTCACCATCATCCCTCTCCTTGAGTCTCCTTGCATTGCATTGCATCAGTACAGGTGAGGGGTTAACCTAGAAAGCAGTTCTGCAGAGAAGGACATGAGAGTCCTGATGGGCAACAGGTTAACCATGACCCAGAAATATTCTCTTGTAGCCAAGAAGACTGATGGTCTCCTGGGATGCAGTAAGTGTGTGGCCAGCAAGTCAAGAGAGGTTCTTCTCCCCTTCTACTCTGCCCTGGTGGGGCCACATCTGGAGTGTTGTGTCCACTTCTGGTCTCCCCAGTTCAAGATACAAACTTGAACTACTGGAGAGAGTCCAGTGGAGGCTACAAGAGATGCTGAGGGGACTGAAGCATCTCTATGCTGAGAGTCCTGGGACAGTTTAGCTGGAGAAGACCAAGCAGGGATCTGATCAATGCTGATCAATAGCTGAAGGGAGGGGGTTAAGAGAGTATGAGGCCAGACTCTTTTCAGTGTTGCCCAGTGAGAAGGGCCAACAAGCACAAACTAGAGTTTTTGTTGTAAACACAAGGAGTTCCACCTAAACATAATGAGAAACATTTCTCTTGTGAGGGTGCCAGAGCCCTGGCACAAGCTGCCCAGATTGGTTGTGGAATCTCCTTCTCTGGAAAGATTCTAAACCTTCCTGGACATGATCCTGGGAACCTGCTTTAGCTGGGGGTTTGGATGAGATGAACTCCAGAGGTCCCTTCCAACCCCCATAATTCTGTGGTTCTGTAAAGTTCAGTCTTCTGTGAAACAGGACCTTTCTCCCCAGTTGAAAGGGAAGCCTTATCTAGGTCATATTGTGGGGGGATTGGGGTTCTGCACTGTCACAGTGCCCCAGACTCAGCAGAGCTCTGGTGCAGCATGTCCTACACTCCTCTCACTGGGTGATGTGGGCGAAAGCAAAGAACAAGCAGCGTGAGCCAGGGCACTTCAGCCTTTTATTAAAAAAAAATAGAACCTCACAGCATGTTAAAAGCCAAAGAGCTGAATGGACCAGGGGATGCAGCAAGTGTCTGGCTGCTTCTTCCTCCTCCTCCTGGTCTGGTTCTGCATTGATGAGCTGGGAAGGTGGAAGGAACAAGCCTGAAGCAAAAAAAACCTTGCAAAAGCACAGTAGAAACTGAAAGCAAGCTCACTCTTTGAAAAACAGGCTCTGAGCCTGTGCAGGTGTCTGAATGGAAACTTGGAGAGATGTTTCATTCTTACATTATCTGGGCTGATTTTCAGTCTACGTGGTGGAGCTATTACTGCGGCCCATGGCCACCTCACTGCCCTCTGAACCAGCCATCCTCACCTCTAGGGGCAGGAATCACTCTAAATGAACAGGGGACTGAGTTGTGGAGGGATAAATGCTCCCTTTTGAGTAGTTTTACAGACACGGGGGTCAGGAACTGGCTGGAAACACATGATTAATCACCTTTTCAGTTGACTTTTGCTACCTAGCTGAAAGGGAGATGTTTCACAGGGGTGGTTTTCTGGAGATGTGAGATCGCTGCAGAATCTGGGTGCCACCAGGGCAGGGGCTGGTTGGCAAAACCCCAGATGGTAGAAACTCTGTTATTTTCATTATTTATTTATACTTACTGTCTGCCTTCCCAAAGGAAATTCTTGGAATGGCTTCTGGGGACCCACATCCCAGTGTGCAAAGGAGTTGCATACCAAACATTTACAGGCACTTTGATGTCCCTGGAGGGTTCATCTGCCTCTTCATCTGCCTAAAAGTCCTTGCACACCTGACATTATGGTGTCCAGGACCCTTGATCTTGTGGACCCCAGCTTTCTCCACACACTTCTATTCACAGAGCAGAAGAGGGAAAAACACATCCCTGCATTTCTCACACCCTGTTTGTTCCTCAGCTCTCAGTGAACCTGTTCCATGCAGAACATTATCTCTGCCCCTGCCATTTACACAGAAACAGCTTCATTTTCCTATGTGTCCCTTTTATTTTTGCTATAAAGTGTGCCCATGTGCTCCCTTGGGCAGTCTGACAGCCACACTGTGGCTTCCTAGGGGCTGATACAGGATTTTTTAACAAGCCTGATGCTTCCACAGTCTCATTTTTCACCTAAGGCTGTGAAACAGCAATTTGCCAATAACTGGAAGCACAGGAGGGATTAGCAAGGAGGTGCAGTTTATTAATGTAAGTGATTGTAATTCTAAGCCAAGGCACTAATGTAGGTGCTCGTGACTGATTCTGCAACAGTTGCATTCTTTTCCATCTTTGATTTTTTTTATCCCTTTTCTACTCCTGTGAACAGGTGGAAAGGTTTGTCCAGTGCTTAGGCTGCTGTGTGTTAAGGTGCTTGGTGATGTCCAAGCTAGTGTCTGTCATCCTGTTTGCTTTAATTCAACTAGACATGGCTGTAGCTGTGAAATGTCTTCATCTCCCAACATAAGTATGGAGGGAATGTCAGAACCTCTCCCTGTCCTGTGCTCCCTTCAGTCACCTCCAGCATCAGGTGGTAATGACAGGAGTGCTGCCTGCAAGTGGCATCAGCATGGCTGCTCTACCACCTAATGAATTTGAATTTAAAATCCCTCCAGTTTTGAAGGTGAGCCCAGACAGGCATGAGAAATGGAACAAAAGATGAAAGGTTAAAAAAACCATGGTTTTGCTATACACTCAGGAGCCTGCTTCCCACAGTGAGTGGGACTGACATGCATGCCCTACCAGGAAAGTACATCCAAAATAATTTCTTTTTTTTTTTGTACTTTGCTAAGAGTTTCTAAATATGTTGCTTGAAATGGCACCTAGAGAAGTGAGATCATCTATAAAGTGTGTAAAAGGAGCAATTGCATGTAAGCAACCCATTAAAGGGAGTGCCATCACCTTCTCTCTGGGTCACACAGTCCTCCTTTTGGGTAGGTAAAAGATTATTTGGAAGCTAAGTGGTGGTTGCCTTACGTTCCTGGTGTCCTGAAGTCCCAGCCAAACCCAGGCACTATACCCCTGCCTGCAGCCAGCAGCTGGAATTCCCACCCAGGGTAATGCCAGGATGCCAAGAGCAAAAGGTGCCACTGCCACTGCTTTGGGCATCCAGGGAAACAGTAGCTTGTGAAATGCAGCCTGGGGAGCCTCCTGCACTGGCGGAAGGGAATATGAAAAAAAATTGCCTAACTGCTTTGTGTGGTAGAAAGAAATTGTCTGGGGCGGGCAGAGGTGTAGCCCAGTGCTCGAATTGCTGCCTGGCAGAAATGCTTTTTCTTTCTGAGGCTGGTATTAAAAGCTGTTTAGGAGATCCTGGAAATGATTCCCCAACAAAGCAAATCATTTCAGCTAATTAAGAACTTGATGTGAAAGCCGCAGGTAACACTTTGCAACTTAAACAACTTTCTGGGGTGTTTGGAAGAGAAACAATTTTAAAGACGCAGCTGCTGGAATTGTATTTTCTGCACTGAAGGGTGAGGCAGAGGCCAAGATCCAGGAGGATGTGGCTGTGATGATTGTGGGTTCCCCTTCCCTGCCCTACAGTGCTTTATCCTCCCAGTTACACTGGATGTGGAACTGTGTGAAGGGGACAGCAGGGAGACTCAGGGTTCATGGCTCTCCTTTGGTCTTACTTGGATGGCATCTGCCTTGAAAAGCTTTTGGCACCATCTCCCTGTGCATCCTGGTAGCTGGGCTGATGGGATATGGTTTCTGGGATGCACAGGGGCTGTGCCACCCAGTACTGGGCTGCACAGGGCAGGTGGGGGTAAACCATCTTTTCAATGTTGTCTGGAATCCCAACCTGGGACTCATACTGCTGGACCAGTTCCTGTGTGCTGCTGTCATGGTCCTCAGCTCTGCAGGGTCTCAGAGCAGAGAAAAAAACAGGGTGCTCTCCAGAGCATCCCCAGCTTCTCAGGCAGGGAAGATCCTGGGTGACAGCCTTGAAAGATGCTTGGCCGTGCATAAACCCACATCAGCACTGAGGAAGGGAATGGTCCCTACTCCCACCTTCCTCATAGGCAGGAGAGGGGGGGGGCAAGGCACCTTCTTGCCAGGGCTGAAAGCCTCTGCGAGGGCTCTGCTGCCTTTTGATGAGGATTATTTCAGTTCTGAGCCAACACCAGCTGTCCCTGCCAAGCAGTATTTAGTAACCAGGGCAAGCTTTACTCCATCTCTACTCCCTGTGGCAGTAGGTCCCCCACCAGCAAACCCCTCTGAGCTGCTTCAAAGCTCATCCTGGCTACAACCATCAAAATGCACCAAACCCCCTCAAGCAGAGCACGGGGCTTTATTTCAGAAACTTTCTCTTCACTTTTGCTTTGCCTCCTTCTCTGCCCACTGCCATCTGCTCTGCCTGTTAAAATAAGGTAGTGTGCTGTGGGTGAGGTGTGCTGCTCTTCAGGAGAGCCACACCACCCTGCCTGGGCTGCCCAATGGCCAGGCACGACAGCTCAGCATATGGGGACCTTCTGCTGGGCATCTTCTGCCATGACCTGGGGGAAAGTGCTGCCAGATAGGGTAGGGGTTGTCCCTGCTGATTTCAGATTTCTCTCTCCATGCTGATGGAGAGAGTGGAACCCACCAAAGGTGACTCCTTGCAAAGCTCTTGGCTTCTCCTTCTGGAAATGCTTGTTTCACACCTGAGGCAGATGATGACTTGCTGTGACCAGCTGCCCATATTTCAGACAGTTAAATGAAATGAACCTTTAGAGACCTTAAGTGGAGAAAAGCCCAAGTCCTTCATGCCAGTCTAGTCCCTCAATACCCTGTCCCATGCTCTCCTTGCCAAAGAGTGACCACTGGTGAATGGACACAGGACCACCTTCACCACCCTCTTCCTTGGCATGATGAAACATCTCAAAGGCAGATTTTCTGAGAGCTCCTTTGCATCTGATGAAATGAATGATACTCGCTCAGTGCCCTGCAGCAGAAGAGACAAAGCAGAGCATGGTCCTGCATTGGCTTTTATGCTTCTCATAACACTAAAACAAGAAGTAAGGTGCAGCTAGGAAGTAGGGAGGAGCTATTTTGCAGAGTTAGCCTGAAGACCTTATTTCCCTGAGTTACTTGAAGCAATGAAATGGTGGAGCCTGGAGGGAGGGTTTGTGAAAAATGGAGACACCTTTGGGAGTGATTAAGAGGGCTTTTTTAATTTGGAGATCTGCTTTGGGATCTTCAGATGGCATCTCTGAACACATCGCATTTTCCCTTGCAGGTAGAAGTTTTTGGCCCTTTGTGCTGCTAGCATGCACTCTCAGATCTCTGACATGAGTTTGGTTTTGGCTTTTTTGTTGTTGTTGATAGACTATTTTCATTTTTTTTGAGCAAAAAGCACTAGCTTGCTGAAGCAGAAATGCATTGACTTTAGTGGGATTTTGTTGATTCAGAGAACAAATTCATAGATTCATAGATTCATAGATATTAGGGGTTGGAAGGGACCTAGAAGATCATCTGGTCCAACCCCCCTGCCCGAGCAGGATCACCTAGACCAAGTCACCCAGGAACAGATCCAGATATTCTCAAAAAACCTTTCTTTGGTGAAGAAACGAGGTATTATTGGGTTGGGAAATGTGAACGTGGGTGTAAATATAGGTCCTTACAGCCTGAAAGTGTGAGCATGGGTGTAAGGATGCGACCTGCTCTGGGGGTGCATCCATGGCTCTGCCATTCTGGGCTCTGTCCCAGCTGGGGCCACATCCATGCTCTGGAGTGGGACTGCCTGGGGTGCATGTGGCCGAGTGCCAGCCCGGTGCTCCCTGGCTCTCACCCGCTCGGCTGCGGCGTAGATTCCACTGGCTGCCAGGAACAAACACCCCTGCTGCACCAAGAGGCCTCACTGACTGCAGGGGAGCTGTGAAATTCCCAGCTTTACATAATTCCCCAATTTACTAGAAGCTGTTAAGTATGACCAACAGTCATCTGTTTGACAAGAGCAAGTAGGACATAAGGAAAAGGAACAAGCTAGAGCTAGGCAGCAATATTTTTAACAAATCTGGGCTTTTCTTTATGCTGGAAGTCAGATGAGTGTTGCCAGCCTTCAGAGGAGCAGGTTTCTGCAGTGGCCCCAGACTACCCTTAAAGTGGAGCTTCTTAAATTACTTAGAAGGTTTATATGAGGTGGTTCTTCCTCTGGCTTCAGGGAGCCAAGAGGTCCCACAGGCATCTATCTTTGCAAAGAGGGCAGCTGGGGAAGGAAATGCCTTCACAGATGCCCGTTAAATTGCATAAATATTTATGTGGGTTTTTTTTTTTAAAGCAACCTTTTTATGTGGACTTCACCATTTCATATTGGTTTGGCTGCTTAGCTTCATTCTTGCTGCATTTACTCTTGAGATGGAAAATCACTCTTGCACCCCAACACCTATAGCCAGTTCCTACCTTCCAACTGCAGAGAGGCCTGGCATTGCTGGTGGGAACATCCATCCAGGTCAGGGTTCACTTCAAACCACCACAGGGCAGCTGGGAAGCTATCAGCTATTTTAAAAATCAGTTTCAGTTAAAATAAGAGGATTCTGAAAATAAGCTTAAGTTTTAAAATAAATCTTGAAGGTTATGAAAATCAGATGGGACCCACCAAGACACATACCTCACCTACAGACCCTCTCATTGTGGGTTCCTCAGGTGTGCCATTGCAACCCAGGTTTTAGGGGTTTTGGTGGAGTCAGGAGTTGCACAGGATGCTCACAACTGGTGAGTTTGGGAAGATGCTGTCCCAATGAGCAGGGCTGGGAGTTGGACCCAAGCCACGGGGAGATGTTGGCCATGCTGCTCCATCTTTGCTGTGAGCAGCACGTGAGGGGATGGGAGAGGGTGTGCTTGGAAAGATGCTGCTGTGTATAAATTTGAGGAGTAAAATGGCTCATCCATCTCCGTTGTAACAACCTGTTTCTAGAACATTTCACAGCCTTTTACTGTAATAGTTTATTGACCTGCAAAGAAGCATGAAAGATTATGAGAGTTAATTTTTCAAGCTTATCACTTGACTTATTCCATAAAGGTAGTTTATTTAATTAAAATTTTTCTGCTGCTGCAATCAGGACTCACAATCTTGAAGCCTGGAACAGGGTATATGGGCTTTTCTGAAGAAGCATTTGCTTAATGGGGTCAAACATCATTGCCCGCAGAAAGCAAAGCTTCTAGTTCTCTAGGAACACACTTATTTGAGGACAAAAATCCTGCTGAGGACCATAGAAATAGAAACAGAACAAGATGGAGGTGGTAGATGTCCTGTTGATATCATTGAGGTGGTAGAAGTCCCATTCCTGGAAACTTTCCAGGTCAGGTTGGATGCAGATCTGAGAAACCTGCTTTAGTTGCTAATGGCCCTGCTCACTGCAGGGGGGTTGGACTAGATGACCTTTAAAGGTCTTTTCCAACCCAAGCCATTCTGTAAAGAAAGAGGAAGACAGAGGTCTGAAACTGAGCCTCACAGATTACCTGAGATGTCTACCTGTGTCTACACAGCCCTGTCTGCTCTCCACCCAAAGGTGAAGCCCTCGACCTTTGATGCTTTATTTTCCAAGTGCTAAACAGCCCAGAGGTTACCTTCCACTCTGTGGTAGGGCCTTGGAGAGCTGAGGACAACCATTAGCAGATGTTGCCTCTGGTGGCACATCTACCCCAACATGCAACGGCCATGTGAAGGTGAATTTCATAGATCTCAGCAGTGGAGCCCTGAGTACCCTCAGCTGCCTCCAGGTGGTGGGTTTGGTCTCAGATGATGTAGGGTTGTCTCTTGGGAAAATATTATAGTTCTTTTTAAGGGTTTGAAAGCATTATATGACTCTGCAGGTACCACATGACATCACTTTGTCGTGTCCTCAGCTTCCAAACCATACCACTGATGGCTCCACAACATGCTTTGAAAATAATCCATCGTGATCATGAAATAGGTTCAAACCCATTTGGTGCTGCTAGACTGGTTCAGGGATGAGGGGACTGGGACTGAACAGCTCTTAATGAGAAGGAAGCTGAAGCTCCTGAAGATGCAGATTTCCTTCTGGTTTGGAAGCGAGTGGCTGCTGCCTGATAGACACTTAGGGCTCTTTGCAATTTCAAAGAGAGCAATCAGACAGCTTGAATCCACTTTTATCAGATGCAGAAAATTACTTGTTGGATGGCTGGATATTTTAGTCAACACTGGTGCCTATGAAAAAACAGGATTTTGATTAAATAAGACTTCTCTGGTAAACTTAGCTTTTCTTGGATTTTCTTCCATTCTACTAGGAAAACGAACAGCCTATTCTATTTTTTTCTGTGTAGCTTGGCCAGGTTTCTCAAGTGTTATTTCACTGCAAACATGAAATCTCTCACGTACAGGTTCAGACGGTTCCTGAAGAGACATGGTTATTGCATCAAACCTATGTGCAAAATAGCAGCGTGGCCACAAGCAGCACCTTCCACCTGCACTGTGCCAGAGCAACAAAGGCAGTTAAGATCTGTGGTGACCCGGGTCCAGGCCCTACTGGACCCAACATACATATCCAGGGCGTTATTGCAGGGTTATTATCATGCAGCTGGCGTTTGGAGATCCTCCTGCTGCTGTTAACCTTGGCTGAGAAATACATCCTGATAATGGGGACTGTTAAAGATAAGGCCAGCTGGCAGGCTGATAAATCTTGTTAAGGAGTACTACATCACAGAGTAAATTACAATGCACGGCTGGATTGATGCAGACAAAAATGAAAAATATATCACTTCTTTATCGGTCTGAGCTGTGGGGTTTTGGTGCTGGATTCAGAGCTGAGATGTGCTGCCAGTGGTGGGGCTTGCTGAGAAGGTGCAGCTTCTTGGTGGGTGCATCCACGGCAGCACTGGAGCAAGAACCCAGTGGGGTTTGCGGGGAGGGTGCACTGGGAGGAACTGGTTTGTGTGCAGACAAGAGAGGGCAGGTGGCTGGCACACAGTGGAGGACAAGAGCTGCATCCCTCTCTTCCACATGGTTAAATGATGGTCATCAGTCTGGTTTGTGTGGACTGTAAATGATCCAGACAGCTTTATAAATGTCACGTAGGAGCCAAATGGGAAAATCAGAGCTTGTCTTCCTTGGGACAGCCATAGCTAATCCTTGAGAACCAGACCAAACCCTCCACTGCTTTAATACCATTGGCTAGATTTTATTGTGAATAGAAAATCTTCTTAATTCTTCATCCGTTTGGATCCAGTCTTCTTGAACTGAGCTGGTAGTTAATTTAGCTTTTTCTCCAAGACAGAGGAGAGGGAAACAGTAAGGCTCAGTGAAAAGGAAAATGAAAAGCCTTTTCAGCACCTGAGACTTGCTCTCTTGTTCCTTCTATTTTTCTTACTCTTTGTCATTTTTCCTTTTTCTTAAATATGCAGCACTGCACTCATGTTTTTCCTTCCATTATGGCACCTCTGGGTGCCCAACCTGGATGTGCTGTTTCTCCCACTTCTTTGAAATGTTGCTGTGTCTTGAGTCTGCCCCAGGCAGGGGCAGCTCTATATCCACTTGCTCACTGTAGAAGGGGACAGTGGGTAAGAGTCAAGGTAGCAGGGTTGTAGCCAATGGCCACAGAAAAATATGAGAACATCCAGATTGGAAATAACAACAGAGATAAATGAATGTCCAAGCTGCTGCCCAGAGGTGGTAACCATGTGAAATCAAGGGTGTATTTTATCTGATCCAGGGGTGACCTGGTGCAGAAGGTAGTGGGTTGGATTGAAGATGGGCATTTCTGGTGGTTGTGTCTGGCCCCAAAGTCTTCTCTTTTTCAAATAGTAAAGCAGAGGATGGCCTACGTTGTACTGGGGGGGGTTGCCTTCCATATCTCACCTCCTCACCATCTTGAGACAAACGGGCTTGTGTTTCCACTGCCATGGCCATGCTGGGAGCTGGTGTCTCTGCTTCATGCTCCTGAAGGCAGATGTTTAGTTGCTGGATGTCTAAACTGTTGCAGAAGCATGGCAGAGACTGCTGCTCAGCAGGCCATTCCCATGGCAATGGATACTCACCTGCAATCCTGGGAGTTGGTCCTGTGGCTTTTAGACAAGTCAAAAGCATCAAAGTGCTCTCAATATCTTACTGATTTTCTTTTAAGTGTGGGGGTTGTTCGGTTTTTGTCGTTTGTTGTTTTGGGGTTTTTTGGGTTTTTTTAATCTTGTGAACTGGAAGGAAATATGTTGAGTGGGGAGGGATATCTATATATATTCTGCAAAAGCACTGGTTTCCAAATTTTGGACAGCTGTGTACCCTTTTTTAGCATCCCCTTCACACAGCCCACACAGCACCCAGGCTCTCTCAATTGGGCTCGTTTGGAAATATGCTTCCTTGATTGCAAAATAGTTTCAATCCTTCAACTTAGAAACATTCTCACCATCTGAAAAGATTTTTTTTTTTCTTTTTTTCTTTACTTTTTTAAGCACCGAAAATACAGGAGGTGCTTCCTGCTGCAGCAGCTGTCCCAGTTTTAGAGGTGGTGGAAGATGGGCTGGGATGAGCTGGGTGAGCCTGGCTCATGGCTATGACTGCACAAGGATGCAGGTGCTGAGATACTCTGGACCTGGGCTCTGGTGGGAGCCACTCACCCATGGGTGCTTTGTCTGGATGCCAGAGCCAGGTGGTTTATTCTGGGGTCCTTGCTAGATGATCCAAACTGATTGTCCAGCTGGCCCCTTGGCATTTGAATCAGACAAGGTGACCTTCTTTCCCAGCTCCATGGAGTAGAATTATTGAGGTTCAACACTGAAATAACACTATCTAAAAGTAGCCTAAGCTTAACTTTTAACACCACAATTCCTAATAACATGGAAAAGTGGACAGCCTTTTTCTCTAGCCACTATCAAGCCAAAGGGGGAGGGATTGTTTTGCTGGGAGCCCTGAAGCAACTCAGGAGACAGCAGAGCAGCATATGCCCCTGTCTGCAGGTCAGCACCCCAAAGAGCCCACTGTTTTTCTGCAGATCTGCACATCTTCTGCAGAAAGGGCTGCCCAGGATGGCAATGCCCTGACCCAGGGACATGGCTACTGGTGGGCCAGAAGCCACAGGTGGTCCAGGCTGGCCGTGCTGGTGGAAACCAAATTTGCAGCTCTCTTATGGACACTGAGGCGCCGTTCACCAGCCTGGCCATTGGCTGCTGCAGTGGAATAAGATGGACTTGGCAGGAGCACAGCTATTCCTTGAAGGCAAGCAGAGGGGAGTGTTGCTATTACTCATCAGTCCAAGACTTTCAGCTGGCATAATCCTCCACTGGCTCTGCAGTGTGATGAACCACAGGGTGGGAGGCTGAGAATCATAGAATCATAGAATGTTAGGGGTTGGAAGGGACCTCTAGAGATCATTGAGTCCAACCCCAGTGACAGAGCAGGATCACCTAGGGCATGTCACACAGGAACACATTGCGGGGGGCGGGGAATGCCTCAGGGAGGTGTTTCTCTGACCCCTGGGCTGCATCCTGGAGGGCTGGTGCACCCCTGCTGTGACCAAGAGCAGGGAGAAAAAAAAATCCCTCATGTGAGGCATGTGCAAGGGGAAGGAGAAAGGAGAGACAAGGCAGGCAGATGCTCCTGGGTGCTGTAGGAACAGGATTGAGATGAACATTTTGGTACAAGGCTGTTGTCCAGCTCCCTATCTGCCTTCTGCTCTCCAGGGCACTGGTAAAGGGGATGGGTGGTAGGACAGACACCACTGCTTCTGCTCCAGGTCCTCTATGGGTAGGTTTGGTGAGGGAGGGAGCATTTGTGCAAGACTCAGCATCTCCCATGCAACATCTGTGGAGCTGGGGCTGGGAGTTGATGCTGCCCATATCCTGCCCCTGTCCTGCCCTTCCCTCCCACCACAGCTGATGGCAGCCCCAGCACTCAGTCATCATGTGTAGCATCTTCCATCGTCTCTTTCCATGTCTTTTTTTTCCAACTGGGAGAGGTCTGAGCACAGAGAAGGAAGAGGGATGGAGTGGAGCAGATGGGAGGCAGAAAAGAAGCCCTGCGATGCAGAGCTCATCCCAGCGAGCTTGTTACTGTGCAGCTTTTAATCATATTAGTACAGTGTGAAAGCCACTGGGCCATCACACACATCTAAAATAGAACTGAGGAGCTCCATCCAAACTGTTGGCTCCATCAGCCTGAAAGAGGCCACAGGAATGGATAATAGGTTGATGCTGGAAAACACACGCATGGATTGCTTAGTCAAATCCTATATTTAGCAAGGGATTGAAATAACTGTGGTGATTTTCAGCTGGGCTAATCTGTGAGCCCTTGTTGCACTAATACTTGCCCAGTTGATGGTAATGGAGTCAGTTAGTGCAGAGCACTTGGCAGCTGAGGAAACTCAGCTACGGGAGGTGTGTGTGGGCCCCTTGCTGCCTTTCCCTGCTGATGGTCCCAGGAGCCTATGTCTTAACACCAGGGGACTGCTGGCTCTCTGCTACAATGGCCACCCTGTGGGCAGTGGGAAGGGTGCATAGCAGATCCCTGGGGAGCCCACTGGCCCCTCTGTCTCCTCCAAAAGAGACTCCGTTTAGAGATGTGTTTAGTGCTCCTTTTTTATTTACAGATTTTATAGAGATACATACGTAGCATCCAGGCTTGTATCAGCACTAGTGTGTCCAGCAGGACTAGGTCAGGGATCATTTCCCTGGACTGGGTACAGGGGAGGCTGCACCTCAAATCCTGGGCCTCTCACTCCAAGAAGGACATTGAAGCTGGAGTGTGTCCAGAGAAGAACAACAAAGCTGGGGAAGGGTCTAGAGCACGTCATGTGGTGACTGGCTGAGGGACCTGGGGTTGTTCAGCCTGGAGAAAAGGAGGCTCAGGTGAGACCTTTTCACTCTCTACGGCTCCCTGAAAGGAGGTTGGAGACAGGTGGGGTGAGTCTCTTCTGGCAGTTTAGAAGCCATAGGATGAGAGGAAATGGCCTCAAGTTGCATGAGGGGAGGTTCGGGTTGGACATTAGGAAATATTTCTTCACTGAAAGGGTTGTCAAGGCCTGACCGAGGCTGCCCAGGGCATTGGTGGAGTCCCCAACCCTGGAAGGGTTTCAAAGCCATGGAGATGTGGTGCTGAGGGACATGGTTAAGTGATGCCCTGGCAGTACTGGTTAATGGTTGGACTCTTCCAACCTAAATGATTCTATGATTCTATACATGAATGCATAAACTTCCAAAGCAGCATACATATGCTGACATAACTGCAGTTAGGAAGCATGAGTGGAAGCAGCTCTGCATCCAGCTCAAGTGGGATTTTGAGGGTGTTTCTAGGGGAAAAAAAAGGTGTGATCAAGGTAATAGCACACCCTGCATGTTCTGTCCTGTCCTGTTCCAGAGGCAGCTCTCCCATGGCAATGTGTGAAGAGGTGTGTGTGCACCACCAGCCATGCACAGCCAGCCCTGCCTGTCCCCAGGGGTCTCTCTGCCTGCCCACCACCTTCCGTCCCTCCCTCCTGGTGCTGGGACCTGAATCCTCTCTGGTCCCTTCCCACTGCAGGCATGAGCATCTCCTGCATTTGCTCCATCTCGCCTCCTGATCTCTGGTGCTTCTGCCATCACAGCACATTTCCATGTCCTCATTTCCAATCCCACCACTGCCTCAGCCTCCTAGGAGAGATAAGGGCTGGGGTGGAGGTAAAACCAGGCCCATTGTTATTTGCTGATGGCACATGGGGTTCAAAATGCCTGTTTTGAATGGTGTTGCAGTTCGGGACTGCAATGTGCACCCTCTCCTCTATAGGTGAGCATTCCAGAGAAGCTCTGGGACGGGTCAGCAAAGCTTCCCCTCTCCTCCTAAAACTGCAGCAGCTTGGTTGAAGGGGTTTGGCAGAGGCATGCGGTTCCTCCAGCCCTGGGGAGGTCATTTGGAGAATGGTTTGAAACTGAGGGGCAGCAAATATTAATCAACACTTGGCAGCAGCATCCAAAATGAATGAGCTGCCCAGAAAGGCTTCTAGCAGAGGAAGAGGGAAGGGTACAGGGGAGCTCTTGGAGAGAGGAGAACCTGGCAGCCAGCCCCAGGCCCTGTCCAAGAGGAGTCTGAAACAGCCCTGGCATCCAGTGATCAAGCATGACTCAGTCTCTTTCCTTTAAAACTGTGCTAAAAGCCATGTACAGTACGGACAGAGCGGCGGGGTTCTTAGCACAAGGATGCCGAGAGCTTGGGAGATGGGATCATGCAGAGAAATGCCCCCATTTCGGCAGCAGGGAGGGTGTGCAGAAGGTCAGGAGGCCCAAACGGGAGGTTTCCTGCAAGCAGGACTGAGCGGAGTGCTTAAGAAGTGATTTGATGAGTGTTGTTAATTTGGATCTTGATTCAGATACCAGAAGTGTTTTCCATATTTTCCAGGCACCCATCTGTCACAGTGATGAGCACTGAACAGTACTTGTCAGCAAATAAATGAAATATTCTTGTGAGATTCACCGCATTTAATGCTGGGAAATGAGATCTGGCTTGCGAGATACTTATACCTCATTCTGCTTATCTTATTTTGTACAGACTTGTGTCCTGGTATTTTAATAGATACTGTTTAGATTGTTGTCGTAGTTTAGGGTCAGGCAGTTCCCGGACTGATAACAGATGCTCTCTTTTAACCCCCCTCCCTCCCCAAAGGGGAAGAGAAAGGGAAGAAGGGAAAGAGACTTAATGATTAGAAAAGGAAACTAGACCAGTTTTAATGAAAATAGTAATAATAATAATAATGGAATATATAAAAATATGTAGAAAACCAGTATTGAACGCAACCCCCCTGATGGTAATTCCATCACCATCACTGATGCTGTGGAGTTGGCACAGGGAGAGTCCCAGACTCTCTGGCATCTCCCAGAAACCAGAGGGGTTGCACCAAGGCTGTCAGGTGTGACAGGGGCAGTGGGGCTGGCAACCAGGACCCAACCAGGGAATCTTGGAAGCCTCGAAGGAAGCCTCTGGTGCTGCCAGCTCTGTGTGCAACTGTGAAGCTGAAGTTCACTGGCTCCATCATTTAAAAAAACCCAACCAGTGGTACTGGGGGATTCAGCATTTAATTAACTTGCCAAGCAGTAACATTGACCAAAATTACATGGGAAGGTTTCTATTTTAGTTAATTACAGTTTTGTGTTGGCCCATTAGTAAATTAAAGCAATTGCAGGGTAAAGCCCAGTGGAGGTTGGTGAGTGCGGCTGTGGCCACCTGCCAGTGGATGCCAGAGCTCAAGGGGGAGCTGGGTGCACCCCCAGACCCCTGACAGACACCAACCCCACAACCTGTCCCCACGTATCACCCTGGGGTGTTGTGGTAGCAGCCCAGGGACTCCCCTGTGAGCAGGCTGCTGGAGATGCCCCCATGCCCCTGGGAGAGAGCGCAGGCAGCCACTGGCATGGCAGCTGTGAGAGCCTGCCAGGATTGTGAGCACCTCCTGCACCTCCCAGCACTGCTTGCATGCACAGTTAATAACCAAGAGATTAATTACCCCTTGGATGTGATGCCTTGAACGAAGCCACCCGTTCTCAGTCGCTGAGTGGGGCTGCCCTGCACCCCAGGCTCCATCCTGCTGTTAAAGACCACAGGAGCAACTTTTCTCTATCCAGAAACCTACTTTTTTTCCTAAACTCTGCAAATCCCAGTGGTTTGGGGGTGAGAAAGGCGGTGACCTCCTGCCCTCCTGGGGTGTAAGCAGATAATCTGTCCGGTCCAGCCCCCGGTTCCCTCACCCTCATGCCTGCCCAGCTGGCTCCTTGCCAGTGCTCCCTGCCCCACCAGCACCTCTTCATTTTAAGATGGCAACGCAAGCGTGCTTTGGTTTCATCCCTCTCTTCAATTATTCATGCTTTCCTCTGCCTGGAGCCCCCTCTGCATCCCAGTGGCATTGCTCATGTGTTGCTGGTTGTCCCCACACGCCACATCTTCAATGACCCCAGCTTCCCATCACCTGCACTCCATGCCTTTTAAACCCCCCTGTGCTTACCTCCACAGTGCACCCTCAGGCAGCAGACCTTGGTGTCGAGCAAGCCTTCATCCCTGTCCTGATAAAGCCTAGGTTTCCAGGATCTTTAAGCACAGAGACTCAGACAGACGCTGCCTTTGTTATAAGCTCCTTACCCGCTCACCGCCCCAGTGAGGGGGAGCCCTGACTTCCTGGCCATCCAACCATTTGGACATACAAAGTACTAAATACAGCCTAATTATTATTATCTTCATGGGATCTGGTTAATCTCGAGGGGGATTTACAAGCTGTTAGCAAATCAGCTGGTCATTGAATGTTTGCATTTTTCTCAGGGGTGGCTTAATCCTGTTGGCCGTGTTAGTTTGGAAATGCCCGCGGCCAAGTTCTACATATAGGGAAGCTGCTGCAGAGCCAATCCCTCTTAGGGGGAACAGAGGTGCTGCAGGATAACCAAAGCCTGATCTAACAAGGCTTCAGACAGTGGGAGAGGGATGGGTCATGTCACTGGCAGTGTGGGGTGCTGGCGTGGGGCTGTGAGAAGTCTCAGATGCAGCTTTTTCTACTGAGCCCCTGAGTTTGTAGCACCCAGCACCACGATGGGTGTCAGTGCTGGTGTTGGTGGGGTTGCAGAGGTCTCTTAAAGATCATAGAATTATTCCTCTTTTAGTGTAAACCAATCAGCTATTGTCCTGTCACAACAGGCCCTGCTAAAAAGTCTGTTCCCTTGAAGTACTGAAAAGTCCCAGTAAGGTCTCCCTGGATAAAACCTTCTCTTCTCCAGGCTGAACATCCCCAACTCTCTCAGCCTGTCCTCACAGCAGAGGGGTTCCAACCCTGGGGTAATTTCTGTGGCCACCTCTGGCTCCACTCCAACAGGTCCATGTGCCAAGGACTCCAGAGCTGAACCCAGCACTGCAGTGGGGGTCTCCGACCAGGAGGCTCCCACAGTCCATATTGATACTCAGCGTCGCCCTGACCCAGCTGCAGGACCTTGCACTTGGCCTTGTTGAACCTTATGGGGTTCACACAGGCTCACTTCTCAAGCTTGTCCAGAGCCCTCTGGGTGAATCCCATTACTCAGGTATGTCAACCACACCACTCAGCTTGGTGTCATCTGCCAACTTGCTGAGGGTGCTCTCAATCCCACTGTCTGTGTCACTGATTAAGTTATTAAAAAGCACTGGTCCCAATACAGAGCTCTGAAGGATACCAGGGGATGTCCCTGATGATCTGGACTGAGACCTTAGAGATGTTTGCCAGACATGTTCCCACTGGTTCACTGCAGCATTTGCTGGGATGTGGTGGGACATGCTGCACTGGCTGCTGCCACAGGTCTGCGCTCGCAGCATATGCACAGCTCCATGCAGGACTGGCTGCTGATGGGGCTGGGGATCTCCCACAGCTTGAGAAAATTCGGTTATCCCTTCACTGGTTTCCTTCCATCTGAGGCTTTTAAACATGTAGTGATTTTCCATGGGGGACCAGACAAAAGCACAGGCTGCAGGGCTGTCGGAAGGGTCTCTCTAGCACAAAAGACCCCAGAGGTGCCAAAAGAAAAGCTGGGAAGAGAAGATGCAAACTCAGTATATGCCAGTTTCTCATCTTGGGCATCTCAGCAGCTTGGCCAGCACCTCTTATGGCTGGCAAAGGCTGAGAACCACCACTGCCTGCAACCTTCCTTGGTTTCTGCCTTCCACCTGTACCCATGTTCCTGCCTTCTGTGAAAGGCAAGGGGCATTTCAGAGTGGAGCTCCACAGTCTTTCTGGCAGGGCTATTTTTGACAGTGATTGTTCCTTTGTCCACCTCCCAGAGCAGTCCCATGAAGAGTTGATCTGTCATGTCTGTGAGAGTAGTAGGATGGTGGAGTGAGCTGCTCAAACTGGGGCAGCTGCCAGGAGGAATGGCTGTGGAGACACAGCTGGGAGGAACCTGAGGGAAGGGGCTCAGACTAACCTGCAAAGCCATCAGATCCCCAGGACACAGACCAGTTCTTGTCTTGGAGGACCCCTAAGCCTTATCCAGAGGAAATTACAGCATCAGGTCCTCTAATGACACTTGCTTTGCACCATGGTGGTGTTCCTTACCTGCATGGACTCAGGGAGGTGCTGGTGAGGGAGTGTGGGGCCTCCAGTCCAGCCTCCCACACAGAGCAGCACAGCCTCCAACACAAAGGACTTTGTCTAGTGAAGTCTTGAACCCCTTCCATGGACAGAGACCCCATGGTGACTATCCTGGGCTCAGCAAAGTTTGATGTTTTCCTAACATCAACCCCGAACCTCTGCTCTGCAAAGCACATACAGCTGTTTCCAGGCAGACCTAGACAAAAGGAGTGTACTGATCTGGGAGGCTGCACCTTTTGGAGGGTGTCCTGCCGTGGTAGTTGTCTCAGCGGGGCCCTGGCCAGAGTGCATGTGACTCCTGCCTCTCCACAGGCACAAAATCCCTCCTTGGATAGGATCTTAATGGCATTCAGCATCCTGAGTTGGCATCTGGTGGCCAGTGTTGGCTTTCCATGGTCATCTTTGGCTTGAATTTTGCCCTGGAAGGGCAAAAGCAGCTGTGCCCACCCCTGAGACAGATCTTTCCAGTCTCCATAGTCTGTCAGGGTGGAATATCATGAGCACAACCAGCATCCAATTCAGGGGGCGTGTTAAGGGCCTGCATGGAGCAGGCTGGGTAGTAAAAGGTGGGCTGATCTTCTCCAGTTCCTGCAGGACCAAGCTGGGAGCTGAGCAGAGCCCTGCCCCAGTATAGCCATCCCATTCCGTCTGCATTGCACCTCCCCCTCACTGCTGGCATCGGGCAGAGAGCTCTGGTGAAGAAAAAACGGGATTTTTGAGAGAAAAAAATGAAAGGGCATGTATTTCCATGAGGCAGAGATTCAATTTGTGTCATGCAATCACATCTCTTTCTGCAGTCTGCAATAATTACACCGTGAGTGGGGTGAGCAGATCTGATTCAGAGGCTCAGGGATGAGAGCAAGTTCTGAAATAAAAGAAGACAAATGCAATCATTAAGATACAATAGGCTGCACTTGCCCTTTAATTAGACTTTCTCTTTGATTAAGTACTAATTAAGTATTACTGTGCTGAAAGGGATTTTTTTCTTTTTATGGCACTCTGAAACCCTAAGGTATTCTTAGAATGTTTGTGTGAAGAGCAGGGGTTGGTGGGGGTGTGAAGGAGGCTGTTGAATGCCTGCCCCTTCCCTGCAGGAGCAGCCCTCCTGCCCCCCTATTGCCCAGAGGGCTGGATGGCTGCTTCTGCCCAAATCACTGGGTGTCTGTGGGGAAGCTCACTACTCCTGGCCACCACCATCTAGGAAGCATCTCTAGCACCTTGTCAAAACGTGGGGACTCCTGGATGTGGGATGCAAGTGCCAAACCTATTATACTGCTGCTGTCCCACAGGTGTGGGATTTAGAGTTGTAGAATAGAATTATTTTAAGATGGAAAAGGCCCTTAAGCACATCAAGTCCAACTGTTAACCCAGCATTGCCAGGGCACCACTAAACCATGTCCCTCAGCACCACATATCTGGACATATCTGGCTTTGAAACCTGTCCATGGATGGGGCTTCCACCATTGCCCTGGGCAGCTGGGCCAGGCCTTGACAGCCCTTTCAAGGAAGAAATGTTTCCTAATACCCAACATAAACCTCCCCTGATGCAATTTGAGTCTGTATCCTCAAGGCCATTTTGGTGAACCTTATCTGCATGGGGACCATGGCCTCTATGCCCCAGGAGATGCAGCTGGCTTGCAGCCTGGCTGGTCCAGCTGAAGACCAAGACCACCCCTCCAACAGTGAGACAGCTCCTTAGGTGCCAATCACCCCCTGAGGTTGGCTACTCCAAGGTTTGGGAGCAACAGAAGAGTCTGGGGAAAAGGACTTGAAGCACATCCAGCTGTTAACAGCAAATCCGAAAAGATTTCAGATGAAAAGAAGAAAGGAAATGTCAGGTCCCTATTCCTGGACATTCCTGTATGGGTAAAAATAGCCCTCAGATGACCCACGGAGGGGGAAGTGCTTCTGATCTCTTAATGCAGAGCCCCTGCTGTAGCCCTGTAGGGTCTGTGCCACTCATGGCCCCTCTTGCAAGCTGCTTTTTCCAGGCCATAAAACGCTGGCTCTTGCTGAGATTTTCACTAGACGAGATTGTCTTGTTCTTTTCCTGCACAGCGTGTACTTTGGGTAATATCTTTGGCAAAATTTTGCGTACTTGTGTACCCGGTATTTTCTGGTAACCTAGAAAAAAAGATCCCTAAGTATTATGATTATGCTATTAAACCTTTATTGTGACAAGGAAAACAAATCAGAGCAAGAGAGAAGCTGCATGGAGCCCAAGAGGTGTTAAGCTACAGTAGTAATCTGCCTTCATTGTTTAATTTATCTTAAAACCGAAATACTGGCAAGATTGGAGATTAAAAGAGCTGGTGATACTGAGGTGGTGTGGGGGAGAGTGTGAAATCCCTGTGTCATGATGATGTGTCCCATCAGCCCAACTTCTTGGTGAGGTTCCCACTGGGACAAAGCTCACAGAATTTGAACAGAACTTTTCCTTTCTCTGTTTTGCAGAAGAACGAATGGCTGTGCTTGAACTGCCAAACTCAGCGGCTGCTTGAAGGCAGCCTTGGTGACCCTGCCCCGATGCCGATGCCTACCCCAAAGCAAACGCCCACGAGCTCCCCGCAGCACCGACCACCAGCTGCCAGCCAGCAGCAGAGAACATCTGCACCAGCACCCACCGAACCGGTGGCGTCCCCCCAGCAGCAGCCCTTGCCTGTGAGGACTCCCCAGGCTGCTGAGCAGAGAAAGACCCCAAGCCCCGCCCCAGTCCCAGCTGAGAAGAAGCCCCCTGCACCAAAAGAGGAAAAGCTGCTCCCCAAAGCTGCCCTGGAGCCTCTCAGAGGTCCTGAGAGCACCACACCAAAGGGGAAGAGCGTGACCCCCAAACCAGAGCTGGAGAGCAAGGAGAGCCGGGCACCCACTGAGACGCCACGGGTGAAGGAGCAGGAGGTGAGCTTTTAGGATGCATTCAGCTCTGAGCATCCCTGGGGACAGCATCCTGTCCAGGTCTGGTGCGGTGCTGAACCATGCCTCTGCCAGCGGCTGTACTCAGAAACAGGGGGTTATTCCAAGTCAGAGCAGAAGCCATGTGGTTGAGGTCCTTTGCCTCGGGAAATGGCCTTTTCAGAAAGGGTGAGCTCAAACCACTGCTACTTCAGCATGTCCAAACCACCCAGCGTCTCCTCAGGCTCCAGAGCAGCACACTGCTATTTCCCTTCTCTTTGTCACGATCATATCCATTGGGACATAATGCAATAGCTCAGGTCAGCTCTTGCCTTTGGATTTGTTTTAAAATAATATAAGGGCAATTTAATTTGTTGTTAAACAGAAAACCCATTTCACAAGGACACGTTGTGGCAGTGAGTGTTTGTCAAGCTCCTCATCCCACCTTTTTTAAAATTTAGTACAATTTGGGAAAACATTTGGTTGCCCAGAGAGGTAGTAGAAGCCCTACCCCTGGAAATATTCCAGGTCAAGTTAGGGCTCTGAGCAACCTGCTCTATTTGCAGATGTGCCTTCTCACTGCAGAGGGGTTGGATGAAATGCCTTTAATGGTCCCTTCCAACTCAAACCATTCTATGATTCTATGATGTGGGGGGCAACTGGGGGAGCCGCTCTGGAGCCACCTGGATCTGACGCTGTGCTCTCCCTTGTTTGCAGGACGGGAGCAAGCCTTACCCCCCGGACCTGTCCCGCAGCCCTCAGAGCCTGAGTGACACTGGCTACTCCTCCGATGGCATCTCCAGCTCACAGAGCGAGATCACAGGTCTGGTGCAACAGGAGGAGGAGAAGCTGAGTGGCACTGGGCTAGCTGGGCAGAGCCCTCCCAGCCCCTCTGAGTTCACCAAGCTGGAGAGCAGCATGCGTCCCCTCCTGGAAGGCCGGGGAGCCCCACCAGAGCCTGCCGAGCACAGCAAGGGTGGCCCAGATCCGCGGGAGGAGCAGCGACAACGGCAGCGGCCACGGTACCTCTCCATTACCCCTGAAGCCTTTGACTCTGATGAGGAGCTGGAGGACATCCTGGAGGAAGATGAGGACTCGATGGAATGGGAGAACCAGAGGGAGCGGAGGGAGAGCACAGAGTCATCGGATGAATTTGGCAGCAAGCTGCGGCATGACTATGTGGAGGACAGCAGTGAGGGAGGGTTCTCCCCAGTGCCTCCCCGGCCTAAGGGCCGTGAGGCAGAGACAAGTGACGAGGAGTTCATGCGGAGGCAGATCCTGGAGATGAGCGCGGAGGAGGACAACCTCGAGGAGGAGGAGGAAAGCTATGGGCACACCAAGTACAGTGTACCCAAAGCTGGGCAGAAGGCTGAGGCAGAGAAGGGCAAAGAGCCGGCATCAGCCAAGCGGCGCCTGCCGCACAGCTCTGGCAGCCTGTACAAGGAAGAGAGGAAGGAGGTGGAGGCAGCAGAAGGCAACGATTTGAGCACAGCCCAGGGCGGACTGCGGCGTTTCAAGACCATTGAGCTGAACAGCACAACTGGCTATGGCCGGGAGGTGGAGATGGGCCAGGAGGCAGACACTAGTCTGGACCGGGAGCCCGAGTTGGAGATGGAGAGCCTGACGGGCTCCCCCGAGGAGCGCTCCCGGGGTGAGTACTCCTCAACCCTGCCAGCCACAACGCCCAGCTACACCTCGGGCACCTCGCCCACCTCCATCTCGTCCCTGGAGGAGGACAGTGACAGCAGCCCCAGCCGCCGGCAGAGGCTGGAGGAGGTGAAGCAGCAGAGGAAGGCTCGCCACCGCTCACACGGCCCCTTGCTGCCCACCATCGAGGACTCGTCTGAGGAGGAGGAGCTGCGGGAGGAAGAGGAGCTGCTGCGGGAGCAGGAGAAGATGAGGGAAGTGGAGCAGCAGCGCATCCGGAGCACAGCGCGCAAGACCAAGCGTGACAAGGAGGAGCTGAGAGCCCAGCGGAGGAGGGAGCGCTCCAAAACCCCCCCCAGCAACCTCTCCCCCATCGAGGATGCCTCCCCCACTGAGGAGCTGCGGCAGGCGGCAGAGATGGAGGAGCTGCACCGCTCCTCCTGCTCCGAGTACTCACCCTCCATTGACTCGGAGGCTGAGAGCTTTGATGCCGTTACCTCCAAGTTGTACAAGTCGGGCAGCGAGTACAACCTGCCCACCTTCATGTCTCTATACTCCCCAACAGAGAAGGGGGAGAGTGGCCCCAGCCAGCCCACCAGCAAGCCCCTCAAGAGCGCTGAGGAAGCCTATGAGGATATGATGAGAAAGGCAGAGATGATGCAGAAGCAGCAGGTGCAGCAAGCCCAGCCAGCCGTTTCCTACAGCGGCGCCTACCAGCAAGTCAGCTACCGCAGCACTGAGAGCCAGAACGGCTTTGAGTATCAGTTTTCTGAGGAGTACCAGTACGACAGCATCCCTGCACACCCCTCCCAGCCCAGCTATCCCAGCACCCTGCCAAAGGCGGGGGCTGTGTACGAGGAGATCCTGCAGACCTCGCAGAGCATCTCCAGGATGCACCAGTCCTCCTCCTTTGACCTGACCTTTGAGCAGGGCGAGAAGGTGAAGGGGCAGGAGGAGGTGTACCAGGAGAAGCACTTCCTCAATGCTGAAAGCGCCTACGCTGACCTGATGAAGCAGAACGGTGGCCCACTCACCCCTGGCACCAGCCCCACCCAGCTCTCTGCTCCTGTCTCCTTTGCCACCTCCGATAGCAACATGGGCAAGGCCATTCCTGACGTCCGGGTCACACAGCATTTTGCTAAAGAGGGGCAAGATCTGGCCAAGCTCCAGAGTGTGCCGGCAGCACCCAGTCCAGTGTCCAAGGCTGCCACCGCTCCTTATGCCTATGGCAAAGGTACCAGCTCAGTAACAACAGCAGCAGGTGGCCCTGGGAGCACACCACGGAGCTACAGCTCCCCAGCTCCAGAGACCCCATCCATAGCCAGCAGAAGCTACAGTCCGAAGAAGAGCACCATCAGCTATGGCTCGCAGACAGAGGACACCAGCAGAAGCAAGGTGGAGATCAGTGTGCAGACAGCCAGGGAGAAGCTCCCAGCCACAAGCGACAGCAAGCCCTCAGTGCCCAAGATGTACCCCTTCTTCAAGAGCTCCAGCCCTCCACTCTCGCCCACCTCCCCCACACAGAGTCCCACCCGCACTGCAAAGGCCACAGCAGAGTTTTCCACGCAGACACAGAGCCCCCTCCTCCCCTACGAAGGTCCCGCTGCTGCCACTGCCAGCTCTGCCATCTCTTCTCCCATGGTGGCACAGGGGACACAGACACCACACCAGGCGGGTTCACCACGCCTTACCCGCCAGGCCTCCTCACAGGATGCCCCCTTCATGGTGATCACGCTGGCTGCTGATGCAGCCAGTCAAACCAAGCCAGTCAGCTCTGGCTCCTTGACATCCCCCGTCTCATCCCCCACCAGGTCGAGCCGGCAGTTGCCAGCACATGGCTACAGCCAGACGCTGGAGCAGGAGCAGCCACCAAGTGCCTACATCAGGGCACAGCCGATGAAGGAGCACACCCAGAAGGCACCCACTGTGACTTCAGGCACCGACGGTATCACGGGGCTGTACAGCTGGGGAGCGCTCCCCACGGAAAACATCTCCCTCTGCCGCATCTCCTCCATCCCTGGCACATCCCGGGTTGAGCCAGGCCCCAAGGTTCCGACCACCAATGCCGTGGACTTACGGACCGCACTGAAGTCTGCCCCCATCATCATAACAGACCAAGGCATGGATCTCACCTCCTTAGCTACTGAGGCCAGGAAGTACTGCCTGACCTTGGACCACATCCCAAACCGGCAGTCCACGGCCATCCAGCCCTTGATCATCAACCTCAATGCCCAGGAGCAGCCCCACGCCATCATCGCAGCATCCAGCACTGCTGGCTTGGCCATCGCCTCCCCCATGCTCCTCTCGCAGCCCAAGCAGCCTGTGGTCTATGGAGACCCTTTCCAGAGCCGGGTGGACTTTGGGCAGGGGAGTGGGAGCCCGGTGTGCTTGGCGCAGGTGAAGCAGGTGGAACAGGGTGTCCAGACGGCTGCTGTCAGAGCCAGCGGGGCAGCCAGTGCCAAGCCTGAGCCTTCCACTGCCCCCCAGACCAAGTTTGCAAGGTACAGTGTGCCAGGTCAGATGGTGAAGAAGGACGTACTCATTGCACAGACTGGTGGAGCGCAGAACATCAGCCCCGTTCCACAGTCCTTCCCACCGGAGCCAGGCTCGGAGCTGTATCGGGCGGTACCGGTGGAGCTGAAGAGTCAGAGCCCTCTCCTAGCACTGGGTGGCAAAAAGTCCCAGGTGATGATGGTGCAGGTGGAGGAGGCAACGGCTGGCCCAGTGACCAAAGTGCTGAAGGAAGAGCCACCGACCAATGTGCTGGACCTCACAGGCATGAAGCCAGAGAGCCAGGTAGCCTGCTGTGACATGGTCTATAAGTTCCCCTTTGGCAGCAGCTGCACCGGCGCTTTCAACCCCACCTCCAAGATGCCTGAGAAGAAAGCCGGGGAGGCAGCTGTGCCTGGACGGAAAGCCAGTGGGCCCCTCTATGGCAGCAGAGAGCCAGAGCTGCCAGAGACCTTCCCATACCGGGAGCAGCCAGCCCCAGCACCTGCGCTCTATGAGGAGCAGAAGTTTTACCCCACTGGCGCCTTTGGCCGCCTCTACTCCTCCATGTCTGACACAAACCTCTCTGAAATTGGGATGAGCTACTACCCCACAAAGGGGGATCAGCCTTTCCCCTCTCCAGCAGGTGATGCTGCTGTGGACCTCAGCACCATGAAGCACTCATACAGCGTGGGTTTTGCCGAGGGGGGTTACCTGGGCCAGGGTCTGCAGTATGGCTCCTTCTCCGATCTCCGCCAGCCAGCAGAGATGCTGGGCCACCCACTCCCCATGCGGAGGTACAGCTCTGTCTCCAACATCTACTCTGACTACCGCTTCTCACCCCGGGGAGACCTGGCCAGCTTCCAGGAGTCCAGCCTGGCCCACTACAGTGCCACCACAGCACGTGAGATTAGTCGCATGTGTGCTGCCCTCAACTCCATGGACCAGTACGGGGGCCGGCATGCCAACAGCTCTGACCTGCTGCCCTACGGCCCTGGTGCTGGGCCGGGAGGTGCAGGGGGGCTGTCAGCTCAGCAGCAGGGCCCCACACCCCCCAAACCCAGTGGGATGTACAATCCCACCTTCCCCGAGGGACGGCAGGGCTTTGGCAGCCTGGCACAGTACAATGTCCCTGGCATCCGCCTGGGCACCGTCCGGCAGATGTTCCCTTCCACTGCCACTGTGCGAGCTGCTGATGGCATGATCTACTCCACCATCAACACACCCATTGCCTCCACACTGCCCATCACCACCCAGCCAGCCTCAGTGCTGCGTCCCATGCTGCGTGGGCTCTACAGGCCCTACGGCCCAGGTGGTGTGGCCGCTGTCCCACTAGCCAGTCTGGCCAGGCTGCCTGTTGTCACCCCACGTGTCCCGCTGGCAGCACAGGGCCTCTACCGCTTTACGACCCCCAGTCGGCCAACCCCAGCAGCCTCACTGATGGAGACACCAGTATACTTGGGGAAGCCTGTCAGTACAACACCGGCAGCAGCGGCAGGTGCTGGTCCTGCTGCCAAAGCTCCTGCTGCACCTGCTGCTGGCATGCAGAGAGTGGAACTGGCAGGGTCTGCTCCCCGTGCAGAGGGGCCAGCAGCACCGGCAGCACCGGCAGCACCGGCAGCACCGGCAGCTGGCAAGGAGGGTGGGCAGGTGGCTGCAGTGCCCAAGCCATCGGTGGACGGGGCTCAGCGGGAGGAACGGGAGCGAGAGCGAGAAGAAGAACGGCAGCGCAAGCAGCAGGAGCACGTGCTGCAGCTGGAGCGGGAGCGTGTGGAGTTGGAGAAGCTGCGGCAGCTGCGGCTGCAAGAGGAGCTGGAACGGGAGCGTGCAGAGCTGCAGCGGCACAGGGAGAAGGAGCAGCTGCTGGTGCAGCGGGAGCTGCAAGAGCTGCAGTGCATCAAGCAGCAGGTGCTGCAGCAGCAGCAGGAGGAGCGACACGCACAGCTGGCCCTGCAGCGGGAGCAGCTTGCCCAGCAGCGCCTCCAGCTCGAGCACATCCACCAGCTCCAGCACCAGCTCCAGCAGCAGCTGGAGGAGCAGAAGCGGCAGAAGAATGTCTTTCCTGAGCCTGCCTCCCGCCCACCCGAGGGGCCTGCCGAGGTGCCGCGGGGCCTGCCGCACAACGGGCAGGTGTGGCCACCGCCGCCAGGCCAAGTGCCACCAGAGGGGTCCGCTGGATCTCGCTACCCCGCACCTCAGCGGCCACTCAGCAGCTCGGCCTCAGACATGTCACTACAGGCTGAGGAGTCCTGGGAGCCTGGCCGGGGCATCAAGAAGAGGAACTCAATGCCGCGGCTACGGGATGCCTATGAGAAGGAGGTGTCACGGGAGGCCTTCGCAGCGAGGAAAACAGCAGACAGCAGCGTGCAGACGGACGAGGAGGACGGTGAGGACCGGTACCTACTGTCGCGGAGGCGGCGGGCACGGCGTAGCACTGACTGCAGTGTGCAGACGGATGAGGAGGACAATGGGGAGTGGGAGCAGCCTGTGCGCCGCCGGCGCTCCCGGCCCTCACGGCACTCCGATTCTGGCACCGAAGGCAAGGCGGAGGGGACGGCCCGGGGCACAGCCAGTGTGGGCATCCAGACCATCAGCGACTGCTCAGTGCAGACAGAGCCTGACCAGCTCCTTCGCGTCTCGCCCTCCATCCACATCACCACCCACGACCCCCGGGTGGAGATAGTGAAGTACATCTCGGCCCCAGAGAAGACGCAGCGGGGCGAGAGCCTGGCCTGCCAGACAGAGCCAGAGCCAGCCCCCCAGCCTGGTGTCGTGGTCCCCCAGCTGACAGTGCCCACCACCATTCCACCCTACTCCACCAACATCCAGATGGTGAGCACAGGTCCCCTGGATCCCCATGCTGTCCGGCAGCAGACCCTGGCCAAATTTGAGAAGAAGAAGCCGGATCCCCTGGAAATTGGCTACCAGTCCCATCTGCCGACCGAGTCCCTCTCCCAGCTGGTGACCCGCCAGCCGCCCCGCTCTCCCCAGGTCCTCTACTCACCTGTCTCCCCCCTGTCCCCCCACCGCCTCCTCGAATCCTCATTCGCCACTAGTGAGCGGCTGAACAAGGCTCACGTTCCTCCCCAGAAGCACTTCACCACTGACTCAGCTCAGCGCCAGCAGACACTTCCCCGCCCCATCAAGACCATGCAGCGCTCCCTCTCTGATCCCAAGCCCATCAGCCCCACCGCCGAGGAGGCCAGCAAGGACAGGTTCTCCCTCTACCAGCACCCACTGCTTCCCGGGACCCAGGTGCGTCAGCGCGGGGAACAACCTTTCTCTCAGGGAACTGCCCCAGGAGGTGCCTCGGGACATTTCAGTTTCATTACTGCTGCAGCAATTAATATTTAAAAAGGCTGGCTTCCTGCGGCATCTGATAGTAGCTGGTGAGCACAGACGTGCACTGCAGCCGGAGGGGGGGCCCTGGAGCTCCACTGGTTACAGGAGGTGCTGCTGGGTGGCAGGATCAGGGCCATCCCCTTTCTCCTACCCCAGCCAGGTCCTGCTCTTCCCCTGAGGAAAGCCACTGCGCATGGCTCCCTATTGGTTAGCAGCACAGCAACATGCACCATGCTTGCCTCGGGCAGATGAGTGCCCCAGCAAGGAGCCCAGGGACAATTCTCAGGGCAGCATCAGCTCTTGGCCACTCCCCCAGGTGCCACTGCCAAGTGCTTGAGAACAGAAAGGCATTTTTGTGGCACACAGCCGGCCTGGCACTTGGCTGGCTGCCAATCCCGGTAATTACTCACAGAAAGTGCCCTGCCTGTTACTTCCATCCTATTTATTGCACTTTTACATAAACTCTGCGTTCCTTGGTACGTGGGGGAACACGTGTGCAGCAGCCACCTTGCTGCAACTCCAGGGCATGGGTGGAGTTCCGTGATGCTTAGGGTAAGGGAGAGTGGGGGGTGGTGAGGGGACACCCACCCACACCCCTGACCAGGTGTCCCTTGGCTTTGCAGGTGGGGGGACTGCAGTCAAGCCCACTGGCACGCAAGGTGAAGCGGACACTGCCCAGCCCGCCACCTGAGGAGCCCCACGTCCCCCTGGCCAGTCCAGCCCCATCCCAGCTCTACCTGAGCAGCCTGGCCACCAAGGCCACTGCGCCAGTCACCAAGGCCAGCCTGCTGAAGGAGTTGGACCGCGACCTCAGGCTGGTGGAGCACGAAGCCACCAAGCTGCGGAAGAAGCAGGCGGAGCTGGACGAGGAGGAGAAGGAGATCGATGCCAAGCTGAAATACCTGGAACTGGGTATCACCCAGCGCAAGGAGTCACTGCTGAAGGAGCGGGGGGGCCCGCGGGACCACCCCTACATGCGCTGCCCCGGGGACCGCCGTGACTACCTGTCCGACAGTGAGCTGCACAGCCTGCGCCTTGCTGCCTACGATGGCACTGGCCTGCGCCCCACGCCTGCTGGGCAGTACCCTGACTTTGCCACCGCCTCCTACAGCGCCTACCCATACCCAGCCCCACAGGGCCCTGCCGCCTTCCCACAGGCACACCTGCAGCCCCCCCAGTACCCTGCAGCCAGCACCACACAGGATGACTTGTCAGCAGCCCCACTTCCTGCCTTCGCCTCACCTGCAGCCTTCCCGGCCCCAGGTACCACGTACCCTGAGCTGGCCACCCCAGCCCAGCCAGGCTTCCGGCCTCAAAACACCTACCAAGCCCCAAGCGCCTTTGCTGGGGCAGCCTCTGTGCCGGCAGCACAACCCACCCTCTTCCAGAGCCCAGCAGAAATAGCCAGTGGGCACCAGAAGCCACGGCAGACCTCCCTGGCTGACCTGGAGCAGAAGATTCCTACCAACTATGAGGTCATTGGTGCAGCTACCAGCTCCTCCACCGGTCCTGACGTCACCTTCAGCACTGCATCGGCAAGCAGCAGCTATGAGCAGTACAAGGTCCCTGAAGCCCGTCCGGCTGATAGAGCCAGCGTGGCACAGGGCCCTTCAGCCAGTTTCTCTTCTGAGTCCCTCTACACCAGCCTGGAGCAGAACATACCCCGTAACTATGTGATGATTGAGGACATCAGTGAGCTCACCAAGGAGAGCCCAGCAGTGGAGGGGCAGAAAATGGAGCCAGTGGGCACAGTCACTGACAGCCGCCACAGCAGAGAGAAAAGTGACCTAGGGGACACTGAGATCTCCAGCCGGCCCTGCTGCTACACAAAAGCTGAGGAGGAGTCTGAGGAGGACATCTATGACCACCATGGCCCTGACTATCGAGGGAAGAACAGCTACCACCGGGGCATGGAGAGCAATGGCAGGGTGTCAGGGAGCTCCACCAGCTCATCTTACTACTATGGGGATAGCGAGTACCGTCACTCCTCACGGGTGGACAAGCACGGCTCCAGCACGGCACTACCAAAACTTTCATCCAAGAACCTGGCACCCGCTGTCGTCTCCTCAAAGCGCAGCAAGCATAGGAAACAGGGCATGGAGCAGAAGATCTCCAAGTTCTCTCCCATTGAAGAAGCCAAAGACGTGGAGTCAGACTTGGCCTCCTACGCAGTGACAACCTCAGTCAGCAGCAGCAATGTGGCCTCCAGGGCCAAAAAGCTGCAGGACGAGATCACCTATGGCCTGAAGAAGAATGTTTATGAGCAGCAGAAGTACTATGGTGTCTCCAGTCGGGATCTAGTGGATGAGGAGGATCGGGTCTACTCTGCTGGAAGCAGAACCCGCTCCTCCGGCTATGGAGTGGAAAAGCCCTCCAGCCGGGAGATGGGTGGCCGTAGCAAGTCCTACGAGCGGGAGGGTATAGAGCGCTCCCAGAAAGGAGGCTCCAAGCCCTTGTCCCTCAGCATGAGCCAGAGCCGCGGGCGGCCACCCATCCGTACACAGCCCTCAGAGGAGGAGAGCCCAGTCAGCCCCCTGGGGAAGGTGGTGGGGGGGTCACGCACCACAGGGGGGCCCGGCCCCCAGTCTTCGGGGGACCCCTGCTCCCCATTCTGCTCCAGCCACTCGTTGCCTGATGTGCAAAAGCATATCAAAGACGTGCCAAGGAGTCACTCGTACAAGCACGAGGAGGGCTACGGCATGGACGATGCCCATTGCGTTGTCTCGGACAGTGAAGGTAACGGCTCCCCTTGGTGACCACCCCAGAGCATGGCACTTCCCCGGGGCATGCCCTTCCGCTCGTACGCAGAGACACTCTCACCGCCTCAGTTTGCTTGACATGTGCCTTCCTCCCCCCTCCTCGGGTGTTCGGTGTGAGCCGGTCCCACGCGGTGCCCCACTGTGCTGCGCCACGCCCCGTCCCCACAGGCACAGGCCATCCCCCCACACGCATGCCCGTTGCTTGCCTCTCCCGCCTCATTGCATGGCTTCTGCCCGGGCGACCTAGAGCAAGAGATTGACTGTGGTTTGTTTTTGGTTTCTGAAGCCTATCATTTGGGTCAGGAGGAGACAGACTGGTTTGATAAACCCAGGGAGGCACGGGCGGAGAGGGTCAGGCACTACGGTGGCCATTCTTCCTCTCAGAAGAGACCCCCAGTTAAGCACACCTACCACGACTACGACGAGCCCCCCGATGAGGACCCGTGGCAGCATGATGACTACCCCCAGCACCGTGAGCACCGGCACCACGGGGAGTATGGGCGTCACACCGGCACTTCCCGGCACACCGGCAGTGAGCCCCCACGCCGCTCGGCCAAGCAGCACCAGCGAGAGCCCAGCCGCCACGAGCCCCGTGGCCATGAGACCCGTGCTGCCCCCAAGAAGGCACAGCAGCCTGAGCCCCGTGCGCCCTATGGTCCCGGCTCCGCTGACTATGCCCCGACGTCCCGCCCCAGCGCTCACCACCATGGGACCGAGACACCCAAGGCACAGAAGCCTCCCCAGCCACATGGGACGGCCACCCCAGCACCCAAGTCGGAGCCCGTTGCACACCCACAGCAGCCAGCAGGCAGGCAGCAGCAGACAGGGCAGCAGCCGGCACGGCAGCAGCTAGCAACTCGGCAGGCTGCCCAGCCAGCGGGCCCAGCACAGCCTGAGGCCAGGGGCAAGACACAGGGACCCCAATCGTCCCGGCCACCACAGCAGCAGCCAGGGCCAGCTCAGGCAGGGGGGAAGGCACCAGCCACGCTCCATGCACAGCCGGGTGGGCACCCAGCACCAGCGGTAAGTGTGGGCTTAGCCAGCTCTGCCAAGGACCAGCCTGGCTGGCCATGGCCAGGGGCTGGCAGGGGAAAGGTTGGGGATGAGAAACATGGGGCAAGGTACAACGCACCCATGTACCCAGCATGACCTCCCCCGGGTGTATGGGAGCAGCCATCCCCTTGGAAGGACCCAGGCAGGGACATCTCCCAAGGAACAAGCAATAGAACAAGAGGAAATGGCCTCAAGTTGTCCCAGGGGAGATTTAGGTTGGACATGAGGAACAATTTCTTCCCTGCAGGGATTGTCAAGGCCTGACTGAGGCTGCCCAGGGCAGTGGTGGAGTCCCCATCCCTGAAGGGGTTTTAAAGCCATGGAGATGTGGTGCTAAGGGGCATGGTTTAGTGGTGCCCTGGCAGCGATGCATTAACGGTTGGTCTCGATCTGATAGATCTTTTCCAACCACAACCATTATATGATTCTATCCTTGTGCCCTGATTCCCTTTGCTGCCTCACTGTTGAGCAGTGTTTGTGTGTATTCGATGTCACTGCCCGGCCTGGGCCAACCCTGGAGGATGCTGTGCCAGAATGGTGAGCCCTGAGAGCTGTTTTTCTCGTTCCAGCCAAAAGCAGAGCAGACAGACACACCCAAACCTACAGCAAAAGTGCCACAGCAGCCAGGGAGAGTGCCCACGTCGCAGCCCCTGGGAGCAGCAGGTCAGTAGGCCCAGTGGCACAGTGCAGTCCCCACCCTGTGACAGCTGTCTGGCACCCCAGAGCCTGCTAATGGTACTAATGTCCCCTGCTAATGGTGGTTTCGTTTGTCCCCCCAGCAGACAGCAAAGCCGGTCCAAGGGCAGCCGGGCCCCGTGGTCCCACCGGCATGGCCACAGGGCAGCCAGGTGGGGAAGGAGAGAGCGTCTTCTCCAAAATCCTGCCGGGGGGAGCAGCAGAACAAGCAGGCAAACTGACTGAAGGTGAGGGCTACTCCTGCGTGGTAAGAGGGCCTTCTGCACTGAGATGGGGTAAGGTGCCATGGGGGCAGTTGTGTGCAGCCAGTGGGATTCAGTGCTCCTATGGTTGGGGGGCTGGGGAGTTTGGGGGGCGGCTGGGGTGTCTGTGACGCTGATGCCTCTCTCGGCTTCCCTGCAGCGGTGTCGGCTTTTGGCAAGAAGTTCACTTCGTTCTGGTGAGAGAACGGCACAAGGTAAGCACAGCCAGGACTGGGTGCTGTACTGTATGGCTCTCCCTGCCCCAGCCACACCTGATACCCTCCTGCTCTCTCCCGTTCCCTCCCACTGCAGGAGTCTGGGAAGCGAGTTGCAGATCGAGTTGTTGCAGTGGAAAAACCTATGAAGAAGCCAATGAATTCAGCACACGGCAACAGACTCTGAGTATAACGGTGAATGTCCAGGGCACAGCCACACACCAGTCCCCTCCATCTCACCAGTCCCCTCTACCATGCCATTACCAGGGCTCTCACTGCCCCCCCAGCACCTGCTGAGCCCTGCCCTGCCACAGTCCCAGCCCCCAGAGTGACACAGACATGGTGCAGCCCTGTCTTGTTCGTACAAGGCCGCTTATGCCCAGCCTCACCCCCAAATGCCGGCCCTGAGCCAACACGCGGGAGCTTGGCCTTGTTCCCTGGTCCGGGCAGTGCTGCGTGGGCTGATGCCATGTGGATGCTGGTGCAGACACTGGCTTTGCCGGGAAGGTTTGTGCAGCCTGAGCTCTGCTCTAGGAGCCTGTCCAGTGTGGAGGCGGCAGCAGCTGCTTCACTGGCAGCACCTCTTGGCTCAGCGCCTCTGGTTCACGGAGGCCAGCACTGCTGCTCGGTGGGGTCTCCTCTGCAGGGACATTGCTGCTCAAGCTAATTCCTCTCTCTCTGTCTCTCACAAGCTTTTGAAAGCAGGGCAATCACTGGATTCTGGACCAAATGGCAACCGAGCGGGGGCCCGACGGACACCCCTGGGCAGGTGCCCCCCAACACCTGGCGAGCAGCTCCGGTGCGGCACATGGCAAGCCCTGGCAGCCGCTTCGAAGGGACAGGCCTGATCCGGACCATCGGGTCAGGCCTCTTAGGTGGGCCGTGGCCCTTTCTCAAGATTATACCCAGAGTTGCTCCCTCTGAACCCCAGCTCTGGCCTCTTCATAGGTTTTTCCCCCAGTGCTGTGAGACGAGGGCTGGGCGCCACAGGGGCCATTCCTCCTTCCAGACCCTGTCTGCCCCGCCAGGGCCGTCCCTGTGCCCCCCTGCACTGCGGCCGCTCCAAACCCCACCAGGGAACCCCTGGAGCGCGTCAGCTAGGACCTAACACTGTTTCACTACCGAAATACGAGGCCATAGGACTCTTGACAGGCGGCGCGGCCGGCCTTCACCGAAGCTTTGCCGGCTGGGCGTGCATCCCGAAGCCATTGGAAGCATTAACAGGGCTGAGCTCGCCCTCACCACACAGCCAGCGCCCGCCGCCAGGCACCCCTTTTCTTTCAAGAACAGCCTTAATCATCCCACTTTGATTTCTGTGTATACCTCATCCGCACTGGGGGGAGGGGGGGGCATGGGGCGTCGTTGAGGGGGGTCCTTTTTTTCTCAGTTTCTTTGGGTTCATTTGATTTTGGTTTTGAGTTGGTTTTTTTTCTAAACTTTATACCAAATCCTCTTCCCTCTTTGCTTTGTGCGATGAGTTAGCACACGGGCTGTCGTCTGTAGAAGCAATAGAGTGCAGGAGGCTACAAAAGAGCACAAATCCCATGGAACAAGATCAGGAGAGCTGTGCCTCCGGCAGTATCCTTCCTCTTACTGTGCAATCCAAGTCCTTCTCAAGCCATTTCGTGGGGACGGCTGGCATGGCGGCCAGCGGCCAAAGCCCACTCACCCTGCCAGGAGGGGGTTCCCCAGGGTGGGGGTGGCAGCCCGAGGAGGGGGCTCGTCAGCGTACAACCAGCCGCACTGCGCCGGCGGCATCCCCTGCATCCCCAGTGCCCCCCTGCAGGGGGTGGCAGCCGCCCACTCACCCGCCTGATGTTCTATGCAACGAAATAACACGACTCCAGAACAAGACCTGTGAATAGCTAATCGGTTCAATGTTGCGCCCAAGGGTTTCATCGCAAAGCGTGCCGCAGAGCGACCCAATACCTACTCTTTATCGACCACCCGTGCGTATGAATTTGTGGCATGTTCAACCCACGGAGGGCCACTTTGCCAAAGGGCAGCCGTAGCGCCCGTGACCGTCTGTCCCATCGTAGAGCATGGCTTGCTACTTCTCTGCACGGTTCCACCCACCTTTCAGTGCTTGCTGTTCTTTGCCTGGACTTTTCTTTTTTAATTTTCCATCAGTCCGTCGCTGTACTGAAAGCTCTTAGCAGATTTATGCACTTGTTATCGAGAACCCGGCTGCCATGGGAAGCCCACGTGGGTCCCTTGCAGGGGGCTCTGCCCATGCCCAAGACTGGGGGAGAGGCCGGCGCCTGTGGGGCAGGGGGCCCCCGTGGGGCAGCCCCACGGTGGATAACCCCAGCCCCGCACACACCCACCGCCTGTCCCTGCCGATGACAAGTGCATAGCCTGAGCGTGCCTCCTCCGGGCCCCGGCCCCCACCGCTCCTCGCGCTGTAAATACTTGTACAGTGTGTAAATCGCACGCGGGACCGAGACCCCCGCCGGGTCCCGTCTCGCCGCCCGAGCACATCCACCACTTTGCCTCTGTGCCCATCGGGAACGGGGGCCTGTTGCCCACCCCGCCGGGCCAGGCCCCCAGCCCAAATCGTGGCAGTCTGCCAGCCGGGGCGGGGGGACGGAGGGTGCAAAGACGAAGGGCCGAGCGCGGCCGGGCGCCGCTTCCAGCGGTAAGTGCGATGCCGGGTGCGCTCCCTCTGAACATTGTGACGGTGTGCGTGTCTGCTGTGCTCTGTGCCACCTGTAGTGACCCCGTACCGTGCCGTACCGTGCCGTACCGTGCCGTACCACCCCCACCACTGTGTTGTGACTCCCTCCCAGAAGCTGCCCCCTCACCAGGTGTTTCTGTGGGAACAGAATAAAAAGGACTTGACACAGATTTTGGACTGGCCCTTATTCCTGCATACCTGTGGGGGGTGGGACACTCGGCACAGTGGGAGTGACCAAGTTGGGACCCCACAGACATGAAGCACCTGTAAGCTCTGTGGCCCACATTGGGGACAGCTGGGCGGGTGGACCCTATGGTCTTCTAAGGGCTTGATCCCCACCTTGGCTGGGCTGAGGGTGTCCCTGTGAGCCCCCAGGGGCTTTATTCGCCCCCCCGCCCCCCCGCAGCCTGCACACGGAACCCCTGTGCATCCACCTGCCGGGATATACCACGCCGGCGCGGCTCAGAAGCTGCGAGACCGCGCCCTGACCCCTGAGTACGGCTTCAAACTGGGACCTGCAGGTGAACGGATGTCTCTGGGCTGGGGCAGCCGACGTTGGAAGAGCGGGGCGCGGCCAGGGAGAAACGAGGACACGAACCCTGGCGGCGCCGGCAGTGGCGCCGCCCGCGCCCACCAGGGGGAGCCGCAACGCAGGCAGCGGCCCCGAGCGTCGCAGCGAATGGGAGTCGCCGCACGCCCCCGGCCCCGCCGTCCCGGAAGTGCCGGTGCTGGTTACGCGCACGCCCCGCCGCCACGACATGGAGCCACCGGTGAGGGGTTGCCGGGGGGAGGGGGGGGCGCGTTGACGTCGCTGCCCCGGGAGCGCGCCCACGCGCGGCCTAGCAGCACTCCCCCCCCCCCCTTCCCCTCCCGCCCC